>OZ025241.1:9699720-9707220 GCA_964019155.1 Osedax fenrisi | reverse complement strand
GTAGGACACGGGTTCGACCCTTGTCCGGACCATTAATTAATTTTATAAAATGGGTCTTAAAATATTATTTAGAAGTGATCTTATATAATTGTGTATAAATAAATGATCGGCTCTCGTTAAAACCATGGATGCCTTAACATGAGAGCGGCTTCGAAGGGACATTAGAGCCATATATGGTTATAAGTGAAAACTTCATCTAAGTTCCTGGATGGGATGAAAGGACTCCACCAAATAAAAATAACAATAACAATAACATATATATATATATATATATATATATATGTATAAATAAACTATTAAATATATGGGTAAGTGTTATTAATATATATATATATATATATATATATATATATATAAATAATCGTATATATATACGACATAACTATAGTTATATGGTACGAAATGTTGGGCTATGTTAATTATTACATGATCGTTAATAACAGTTAAATAACAGTTAATAATAAACTACAGTTAGCTTATTAACCATATATATATATAGTACTTTATCTAATAAAACCATATGATAATATATATATATATATATATATATATATATACCATAAAAAACCATTAATAATTAGCCGATGAGATGTAACTCTTGTAGGAAACTTAAGATTAATCGCTATAGTGATTATGTATACACATGTTAGCCGGAAGTTATATATTACTCTATGACAATGTAGACAATAGAGACAATGTAGACAATGGCGACGAGTAAACCACCCGCCGAGTATTATTAATTAGCTACGCGGTTTTTATGTCGTATGTTTTTTTTTGTCGATTACATCTTATGAAAAAAACTACCCACAATTATAATAAATCGACGGCCGCTGGTATACCCCCTCTACCCGCTATACCCCCTCTATAGACTATAATCACTTACTATAGATTACGTAATATTAAATCGCTTAAATGTTGTCAAGTTGTTCATAAACATAATACAGTTAATTTATCCATTTTTATTATAATATAATTTATGATTAGATCTATTCTATATATATATAAAAATATATACATAAAAAGAAGTATAAACGCATGCAATTATTAATCTCAGGTTACAATATATCGGGCTACTTATGGCTATAGCAGGCGATACTAAAGTTATATGTATCATCGACCGCGACGATAATGGTTCTATCGTTTACCTTGTATTGTTTATAGTCGCTGAAGGACAAGAGTCTCCGATGGACAGTACTCAGAAGGCGCGTAGCATCAATGGAGAAGTGTTATATTTCCTAGAAAGTATCCGCTTCGTTTACGCTTAAATTATTAATTGAACTTTTTGTAATAAGTTAATGTATATATAGGTATATGGGCGTGTCTTAATTTTGATTGACACGTAATTTACCTATTTTATGTTAATTCGCGTATGCAAATATGCATATCTGCATATATGAACATATATACATATATATATATATATAGACCAATATTATTATAATACATGTACATATACTATAAGATTCAGGTGTAAATATATGAGTAAACACTTTTAAAATGGAAACTTTGTAATACATTACGATGCAGGATATAAGATTACATATATATTACGGTATTTCCTAAATATATGAGGTATGAATAATACGAGATGATAAGAACCTAACCTTTTTATAATTATAACTACTGTATTATTATTATTATTATTATTATTAATTGGTAGCCCTATTTTAGTGCATACTAAACCGTATATCATCATCATATAGTATACGGATATTAAAAATTAATCATATTACATTAAATTCTGTTCTAATGCCAATATATTATGTACAATTTATGTCATTATATCCTATAATAAACTATATTATAATATGTTCTACGAGTGAAGTTTGCAATAGATACATGTATTATCGTAATGATATAACATATACTTAAAATTATCGATGTTATTTGTAGGTAAATATTGTTTTATATTCGTAATTTCCTTTTTTTTAGTATTTTCTGTTAAATATTTATATTTGCAAATATTCGTTTATAACTATTTATGTATACATAAATACTATAGTATTAATATTGTTTCTCATATGTTCGAGTATTGATTACACATCCATTATCAATTCGTGCATAATACCTAAGTAGCATCATCATCACCTTCATCATCATCATCATCATCATCATCAACATCACCATCATCATCATCATCATCATCATCATCATCATCATCATCATCATCATCATCATTATTATACACGATCACGTGGCTACGAAGGGAAGCGATATGTGATACTACCTAGTGAACATAACAACTGACTTCTCTATGTATGATATTCTTATGTGTTTGAAGGGGATTATCTAAGAATGTTTTAACGTATTATATAGGTACTAATAATACATTTATAGCCTATATCGGTATACTGATATTAGGATAGGTCAAGGTACAATAACATATTTCTATATAACCTATATATATATATATATATATATATATATATATATATATATATATATATATATATATAGGTTATATAGAAATATGTTATTATATATATATATAGGTTATATAGAAATATGTTATTGTACCTTGACATATATGCAGTGATTGACAAGATCGGGATCGCATTATTTATACACGATCGGCATATATTAATCATCAGGTATACCCACATATAGGGGAAAGTAACCTAATACGGACACTTTAACAATAAATGGTCTTAATATTTTATGACTCATTTTTTGTATTTAAAAATTACAATATATTAATATTATATGATTATAGATATTATTGTGATTTTAAAATTGTATTTAATCTTTTAATTCCATAGATAACAGGGGTGTCCGTATTAGGTACTGTGTTATAATACGGATACCCTAAATACAATTAGATAAACATATATTATTGATGAATTAATCAGACAAATTACAATTACATTATTTATAGATAATTTGTTGAATAATTTATTCTAATTTAATTAATTAATAATTTATTTATTTTTATTATTTTTTTAATTAATAATATAATTAAAGTATCTAAATAAAAAATAATTTAGATTTAGATTTATTGGTGGTATTAATATTATAACGCACGCGATTTTTATGAAAATCAGAATAGTTCATACGCTGCTCGCTGATTGATTATAGGATGTCCGTATTAAGACATATATATATATATATATATAGAGTGTCCGTATTAGGGACTTATATGACCTCTAGATATATGCTTATAACTTAATGAATATTTGATAACAAATATAGAAATTATATATATAATTGTAGAATGTTTTATATTTTAATAATATAGTGTTTTATTTTATATCGATAATATTTGTATATTCTTGAGAAGGTTTTAAGTTAACATTTTTTTTCATAAATTTAAAAACGTAATAAAAAAATCAGTTTATTGGAAATATCAGCTTTATTTTGAATAATTAAAAAATAAAAAATACTTTTTTAGACTATTTATATAATTATGAATATTTTATTCATTAACATTTTTTTGTAGGATTTATGGTTTCTGAGATACCGAGAGTGTCCGTATTCGGACACTGTCCGTATTAGGTTACTTTCCCTATATCATATTCGCATATAAGTTATAAGTGATGGTGTAGTTGTATAGGGATCGTCAAACCAACGAATAAGTTAGTTAGTTTGAATTATGATAATATAATTTATTTAGAAGAATATTTTATTATAATATTTATTTATAAATAATGATCTATATGTAATTATCAATCTATATATATATATATATATATATATATATATATATATATATATATATATATATATATATATATATATATATATATATATATATATATCATAACAAGGATAGTACAATGCTACTTATATGAACACTTATAAAAGTAATAAGTGGCTATTAGAATACAATATATTTATAGATATAATAAGTATTCACTATGATATAGTAATAAGAGAGATACGCATCTATGAATTGTATCGAATAAATGCATAATTAATGAATCTACATAACTAACCATGATATTAATATATTACATAATTAAATGTGAACACGTAATAAGAATATTGTGTTATATAATATGCATTATATATATATAATAATAATATATGTTGTTAAAACTATATATATTATCACACTTGATATACAATTATACTAATCATACTATTGCATAACATATAAGTACCATTATTATTTAGATAAGTGATTAACTTTCTATATATGCAATGCGTAGATGCATAGTAATATGATGTTACTAATAGTGTGTTAAACCTTCGATAAGCATTTGAAATTCGTGTTTATTATTTTGTTTAAAATTAATTTTGTATATTTGAAGCTACATCACTTTTGAACTACTCGATCAATCTACATGATACTTTCAGGATTTATTTATGACGTATAATAACTTAATATACAAGTTATTAATACCTATAGGTATATTTACACAATTAATTATTATAAACCATACATCGCATAAAACTATTCAATTATCGGCAACTTCATTATTAGGTTCAACTCTAGAGATTATAAATACATATTATATATATATATATATATATTAAATAATATATACAGTATACTACCTACACACATATACACGATATGCTGTATTACCCCAGTAAACAATAATGTCAATTATTCAGGGTATAACAATTAATTTTTGAAATAGGACATATCATTAATTAATGTATATTTGTTTCAATTGTTAGGACACTTACACCTGCGGGATAAGTGTCCGACACTTATAAAAACTACTTTCTGACCTCATATCATCGCTGTATTGAACTTACTTGTTTACATCGGTTATACTTATATATAACCACGGCTGCAGCCTACTACGTTTATATATTAAATATGAAGATCAGATAAGATTTAGATTATTTCGCTGATTATATAAGAGTAACTAATACTATCTAAGCTTAAATAAGATTAGCAATTGAGAGTAGTTACATTTCTAATATGCTAATCGCTAATAAGCTAATAGTTAAATATTAGATAAGTTTAGCGGAGATTGGAGTATACTCCTGTTTAGTTTGTACTGGGATAAGCATGCGTCATCGAGTACCCACATTAAAGTAGACCAAAGTATTGCATGATCATTGATACATGATTGCAACAATCATAACTATAGGTTTGCTATTAAAAAGTGTCATTGTTTTCTTATAAATAAATACAAATCATCAACGGCACGCCCGTATTATAACAACAACAACAACAACTACAACAACACATATTAATTACAGATATTAACTATACGCGATACACAATATGTAATATTAACAGTTATATAATTATGATATATATGGGCGGAGGTTATCATGAATGAGTTTAGTTTTTACTAAATTAAATTACGCGCAGATAAATCATGCGGACAATACAAACAATAATTATATATTACAATATCTATAGATACGCGCATACACATACGTATACGCGTACGCTTACACGGGTATATATTAGTATCGAATAACATCGACGAAGAAAAAACTATAGTTTTTTCTGTATACAGATTGTTCTAGCTCCGTATACTATATATATAGTTACACCTAGGTGTATACACCTAGGTGTAACTATATATATAGTATACGGAGCTAGAACAATCTGTATACAGAGCCGGATACATAAGTAGGCGGGGACAGCGGGGGATCGGATTCGTCTTCATTATTGTAGTGTTACTCTTCTCCCCTATATCCCCTATCGATCATCGGGGTGATGACGTAATACGGCGAGGTCATGTGACGCGTAATCGTATCACGTGACGGTTAACCGATGCATTCAGTACGAGAAGACGACCACGGGATGTTTATTAATATTGATTCGATATTATGATTGAACCCACACCCTACTGCTTTTGTTTATGGCACATTAGCCGACTGAGTTACTAAAAAAGTTGTATTAATATATATATATATATATATATATATATATATATATATATTCTTACTATGGAGTTTTGATGTATCTATAATTAAATTAAAATGTATATGAAATAATTTACATATACATACTATAATAATAGTATGCAAATAAAAAACATTTATAATATATATTAGTAGTATAATAAAATAAGACATATTGTATAAATAATATAAATTAATTAATTAAATAATATAATATAAATATAAATGAATTAAAAAAAATATAATACTAATAATAAGATTTGTAGTTTTCAGTATGCACAGAAAAAATAGTGGTCTTCAATATTATATCATAGTTAATGAAATTATCAATACAAAAGTTACATAACATTATTACGTCATATAATATAGAATATGAGGAGACTGACCGATGATATAATTAGATTATAATTATAGATTAAAATTAATTATAGATAAATAGATATAAATATAATTGATATAATAATATAAGCTCGTAATGATGTATGTATCAAGGGGAATATACTATATAGTATATACTATATAGTAGTGATGTAAATAATGCCGAGCTTTTGATGCCGAGCCGAGACTTTTGGTTTTTAATGCCGAGCCGAGACTTTCATTTTCGGAAAAAAAAAACGAGCCCGAGCCGAACCGAGTCCCTAGCCAAATGAGCACAGGCCGAGTTGAGACTTTAGGTAACTGAGACTGAGACTGCATCATGCTTTAGATTTGAGCATCATTTACATCACTACTATATAGTATATACTATAGTAGTTTTGTAGTACATATTCATATAGTATATTGTACACTGTAACAAAAATACTTATATCTAATTTAACGTAAATTTGATCCAATATCCAATGTTATAGTTTAACCTTTACGTATAATGTTATTATCAAATTAATAGATGAAGTACTAATTTAATTACAACACAGCCTTGTGAACAGTCAATAACATAGCACACGTGACCAACTGATGTGTAGTCAACCATGACATGGATCCTTACGTAATGCTTAACATTATACACTTATTAAAACCTATAACTACCTATATTATAGAACCTCGATAACCGGTTGTCAAGTTTGCAATGATCGGTGGAACCTATAACAAAATGTATCTTCAAAATTCATATGATATCGGTTTATTTCAAAGTTTAGTTTATTGGATAGTATAGGCATGTTATAGGGGTACTATATCATACTTATCATATATATATATATATATATATATATATAGTATTAGCAAAGCCCTTTGGTATTAGTGAAGGATATGTGTGAATACACATCATATAGTTAGCGTAAGCAGACTGAAATATTTTATATAAATAAAGTATATATATATATATATATATATATTGTATAGTCAACCTGATCATAGTATATACATATGTGAAGTTCAGTATGTAGTAATAGTTTACAATATATTTTACAATGTATATACCCTATATATATATGTATATATTATATTTTTATTTTATTTTAAAAATGGTTTATTGTATATAAAATCATCACGTGGTGGTTATGGGAGTCATGAGAAGGAAACAAAAATAAAATAAATAGAGTACACTAAAAATGAAGGAAAAGGGAGCGTGGGTCACAATGTTAATAGGTACGTGGATAGTTTACATTTAAATAGTGACATGGATTTCAAACACCTAATTTCATATAGTAGAGCATTCCAGTATTTTGAGCTATCACAGAGTAAGCA
>OZ025241.1:9659880-9699520 GCA_964019155.1 Osedax fenrisi | reverse complement strand
GTGAGTGTGACTGTAGGCATGCGTATTGTCTGGCTAACCTAGTTCTCTCGATCAACATTAATAATATATTAATATGTATATATATAAGTGTATATTGATACATTGTAATACGTATAAAGTATACCTATAGGTATGTATATATACATATATATATATAAATATATATATATATATATATGTTTACATTATGCACTGATATATTACTTATACCCATTCCTATTGTATGTATGTTTATGTTCGTATATGTGTTTGTATATATATATTGGTATATGTGTATATAATTAAATGTCACCTATGCGGTATTAAAGTTACTAGAATCAAGATCAATATTCTCAGAATTATACCCCAGGTATACGAATGAATATTTCAACATATTGACCTACAAAACTCGATAAATACCAAAGCAACCTAACTGTATATATGTGTACCGCATGCAGAGTATAGTTATTCTAATGAATACATACTAATGACTTAACCCATCTAATTTAACCACATTATTAACCCATAGTTGACTAGCATATGCTATATATATATATATATATATATATACATTCGAGTATGGAACCTGGGCTGCGAGTCATGGACTGTGAGTCACTGATGACTCATAAGTTATGAGTCACTGCCTGTATTCCATTATTATATGTGATAAAATGTTAAAACGCATAACAACGTTATTAATATAATATGTAACAACCTTATTCTAACCTATTACCAATATTTAAGTATTATCAATTTGTTTCAACCACTACCAAAACATTTATTCGTATCCAGTACTATATTAACGCATATAGTTAGTGAGTCGTTACTGTATATAAACTATACATATATTTCAATATTGTTATATATATATGTAATAATCATCGATATAAAGAAATTTCTTTATATCGATGGTAATAATCAGTGGTCGAAATAGGTGTTGCACTATTACACCACTCAAAATGATAGAGGACCGTTGTATTTAATTACTTTTTATTAACAATCAAAACAAAAAACCATACACTAATGCTGTTAAAATATATATATATATATACAACATTACAATATAGAATATTATAATATTTAACTTTGTACAAACCTCCACGTGCCAAGGTATAATCAAAAATGAAATAATATTATTAAATATAATATAATTCAGATTATAATATTGCTACGCGACAGTTCATTGGTCCAACCAATTCTATTAAAATAAACTAAATAACATTAAATAAAAAATCACAAAAATCAATATAAACGAAATCAACATTTCTACTTTTAATAAAACAAAAGTATAACTAACTAAAAATATATAATAAACTAAATAACATGAACTAAAAAACACAAAAATCAATATATAAGAAATCAACATTTACAATTATTACATAATACACAACAGCAAAATAACTAATTAAAAATATATAATATTATATATATATAAACTTAAAAACAACTACATTCAAAATATATCAGAGGTTAGTCTGTTACATATATATATATATATATATATATATATATATATATATATATATATATACAGTCAACTCCCGATAAGTCGGACTCGCAAGGGACCGGGAAACGTGTCCGACTTAGCGAGATGTCCTACTTATCCGAGATTCAGAATTACATGCAAATACGACATGAGATGCGAGGCGTGAGTTAAAGGGTTACCGAAATGTGGAATTATGCAACAATCAACAAAATAAAATATTGTATTCAATAATTTTACTTACTAAAATTATAATATTAATTATTTAAAGTAAACATGTATGACAATTTATAAAAAGTCCAACTTATCCAGTATACAAATAATAAAAATGAATATAATATGTGTCCGACTTACATAAAAATCCGACTTATCCAATCCAACTTATCCTACTTATCCGATTAATTTAACATGAACTAGATACAAGTACAACCTAACCAACTAATTGTATCCGACTTATCGAGAAGTCCGAATTATCAGTAGTCCGACTTACCGAGAGATGACTGTATATATATATATATATAGATAATTTATCTCATATAATTGTGTATAACGAAACTACTGGATCGTTTAAACCAGTGGTTCCCAACATATAGGTCAACCTATAGGTCATGGCTCAAACGGGGGGTCATTGGTCATTATTTATCTGGCATATGACTCTTGAGCCAATTTCTAAAAAAGAATATAAAATAATATAATTGCTAATATAAGTAAATTGGCTTTATGGTCTAATACAATTGAAGATGGAAATATATATATATACATTCACGAGGTTAACAGAAGATATCGGCGAAGAAAAATTAGCAATACCAATTTAAAATTGCACAAAGAGTATTTATTTTATTTTATAATATTTTATTGACTACAAAATCACGTGGTGGTTATGGGCGTCATGAGGAGGAAACAAAAATAAAATAAATAAAGTACATTACAAATTAAGTCATTATTTATCTGGCATATGACTCTTGAGCCAATTTCTAAAAAAGAATATAAAATAATATAATTGCTAATATAAGTAAATTGGCTTTATGGTCTAATACAATTGAAGATGGAAATATATATATATACATTCACGAGGTTAACAGAAGATATCGGCGAAGAAAAATTAGCAATACCAATTTAAAATTGCACAAAGAGTATTTATTTTATTTTATAATATTTTATTGACTACAAAATCACGTGGTGGTTATGGGCGTCATGAGGAGGAAACAAAAATAAAATAAATAAAGTACATTACAAATTAAGGAAAAGAGAAGGTAGGTTACAATGTTAATAGTTACGTGGAGAGTTTACATTTACATATTTGATATATATTCAGGATGAATTTAAATATTGCTTTCCTTCATCCATCTAATAAAATGAAACTTGCTAGAAATACGAAAAACTTGTTTGGTTGACGATCTGCAGGATGAAATAGGAAGATTATATTGATTTTATCAACATCACCTAAGTGCAAGATAAATTAAAGATGTATCAGGAAATGAATAGTCATACTTGCTGAGTCATAATAATTTAATCATTTCCAAAAATATGTAATTTGTTTTAAATATTTTAATTCCATTTTAATCAACATATTCATGTGATAGTAGGTTTTCTAATATTTTAGTAATCAAAACAAAATCTAGAATCAAATTGGAAACAGAAATGTTTTGCGTTGTGCGTTATCGAAAAATGAACCACGGATTGAGAATCTTATTAAAAAAGCAACATCAACCATATTATTGCTTTACATACATATATATATATATATATATTAAAGTTTATATTATTCGTTAATAAATAAAGTTTAGTAATAGAAAAATAAACAAATAACATTTTGTATTGGGTCATATTTTAGGGGTATATTGTGTATATTTTTAGATTAAGAATTATCAAAAAATGGGGTCATGGTGAAAAAAGGTTGGCAACCACTGGTTTAAACTATAGATACCTTAACATGGGAACGGCTACGAAGAGAAATTAGAGCCATATGAGTATACGTGAAAACTTCATCTAAGTTCCAGAATGGATGAAAGGACTCCTCAAAAAAATAATAAAAAATACATAAGGTATATATACCTATGTTATCATATATGATAACGATAAACACCGCATATCCCATTGTTACCTTATTAACAAACGAAGTAACAATTAAACAACGCCTTCTCAGCAGATATATTATCTTCGACAACATTATTGTATTGTTCTCTGACTGTCTTCGATGCATTGTTTTCTGAGTGTGCGAAGTTGTATTGTTCTCTTGGTATTGTTATGTTGTTATGTGTGTTCCATACATTTATAGTAACCCTATAGTGTATACATCTACGATATGCACCCGAAACTTCCGGAAGTCTATAGATAATAGATAATAGTCAATAATATTAAAAGCGAACTTCGATAATGTCCGCCGCGTAAGCCGACGACAAAGAGGACACCATGTCCTTCGCTGTAATTACGTTCTACGTAAAGAATGCTCGATTGTTTAGCTCACACAAAGCGAGTATTGTTATTATTCAGCGGCGATACCGTAATGTAAAAGCCTGTGCAAATATTTATATATAACATAAATATATTTAATTACTCTGCTGGTATCGGGTATTTCCTGTGCGACGTTTTTCTATACGTTTACGCGTATACAAACACGTCGTCTCGGCTCGAACTTTGATAACACACGTTCATTAATTATGATAACAATGAGAAGAAGAAGAATAACAATACCACCTCGGCCACGAATAATAAATAGTTTACCAGTGAAAGGAGAAAGTTGTCCTCGTTTTATCGCCCCTTGTTATATCGCCCAACGTCGTATATAATCAATAATAGCGTGATAACGATACGAGATATATGACAATGACGTAGTTCTTATTTGTTTACCGTAGTTAGTGAAATATGTCTTTTATCTAGAACACGTTGACAATGTTCATAACTAAGTAAACATATCACGTGGTATGTTTACTTAGTTATTCTTTTCGGAATGATAAACGCGAAACCCTGATTTAAAAACATTAATGGTATATGTATACCCTAATGTCCACTTGATCCCAGTGGTCAGCGCCTAGAACCCCATTGGTCAAGCCCGGAGTTCCTATGGTAACGCATACCAACATATGCATTCGAACAAATGGACCTGACGAACACATACCCCTGAAGTTGATACACCAAACATATATTTTTGTAATAATTTTGGGTATATATTTTATATACATATATATTTCTTTTACTAACTTTAACTCTTACCATTTTATTTTTATTTTATTTATTTTTATTTTACTTTTACTATAATTTTCTCCTAATAATTGTCCTATAGGAAAGTGAAATAGGTAAACGACTAGATAATCATAGCACTTCTTCGTTTACCATGGTCATACCTAAATTCTGATTATTATTATTATTATTCCTCAAGTTTAACATATTACGTCATTGTTTGTATATTATCTAGATTTCGTAATATTAGTTTAAATATTTAATGATTTTTATATTATAATTCGTGCGTGATTTACATGAAAATTAAATATTAAATGTAGTCTCTATTACTCTTTAATTAGTGCACGCAACTTATATTATATAAATACATTAGATTCATTAATTCATATGTATTCATATACATATCTAATTATAATATATGTTATATAATTGTTATATATATACCTATAGACTATTCCAGTGGATTAGACACACATATTACCTATCGATCACGATTATATATATAACTGCAGCTATACGTGTAACTTTATGATTGGTAATAGTATATATCCAAGCGGTAAATAGGATATTAACATTAAAAACGCGGTATAACTCTATAAACCTATAGCCTCTATAACTAGAGTACATGATGTGTATCTATTCAAGGCTATTCGAATGGGTTGCGTCGTGATTCGAACGTTATGAATATCGATTGATTGATTGATAATGTTTTTAAGCAAATACACATAATCGAAATATATAATCTAAAGTATGAAGTATAAATATTTTCTAACGATAACATACTTTATAGAAATAAACAAAGAATAGTACGAAATTCGCAAATAAAAGAAATTATAACGTGTTATTAGTTATCGTTAAACATAAACGAAAAGTGATCGTAAATAGAAATACAATTAATAGATTCCTTTTTTATTTATAACGTAATGTATCGTATTACGTGTACATCTATTATATATTATTCAAAATATATACAGATATACACCCACAATATGCGTAGCACATTCACACACATACACACGCATATATATATATATATATATATATATATATATATATGCAAATTACTTTTATTCATTTATGTTTTTTTTTAAATATTATTTACATGAATATAATAAATTGTTTTCTATCATCAATCTTATGTCATGATATAATCATACATTATTATTATTTTATAAATATATATTATCAATTATTATATACACACACATACACACACACATATATATATATATATATATTGTAATCCATTTATCCTAATAAGTATTATTTTAAAGTTTGTATGCATTTATATAATCTCGTATTGCTTATTTTTATATTCCTTGATCTAATATAAGTATGATTTATGATACACAACTATTGCACTATTTAACTATTGTACCCTTTCTATAGAATTATTATTATATAATAATTATTGTTATTTAGATATAAATAATATTATTTATTCGTTTACTTATCTACTTACGTATACGATAGTATAATGTACTATATAGACCTATTCGATTTCCATGACATTTTCTTTTAATATTTTTATTTGTAATGATATATTTTAAAACTTTTCTACACTTTTTTCTATTTTCCTCTATGTCAACTATATTATGTATATATTTTAATGTGTACAGTATAAAAAGTTGATTCCCATTTATTATAAACAACAAAATGTATAATATATTCTTATTTTAATAGTTATAATGCATTATAATGGTAAACCATCTTATACCTATACTTTTCTGAAGTTAATGTTGTTTGATTACATAACATTGATTACATAGATTTAACTACATACTGTGTTACCTATACTCTTTGTTATCGTAAACTAAACTTGAATTGTATCACCTACATATAAAAATATATATTTATATATTTGAATGTTTATTTATACACCATAAAAATATAAAACGAATTACATTACTCAACAGTGTGTGATAAAAATGAAACAAATGAAAATAAATAAATATAACATGTTGATTTAAATAATTTCGATAGATAAATATAAAACAATATTAATATTAATGAAGTAAAAATAATTTTACTGTACGTCGGTGCCGACACACAGAAATATCTACCCATGATGGTCTCATAATTATATTTAGGTAAATTTAGTTTTACAGACTCGGTAGATCTAAGGGATGAGAGTGATCGATAATAGGATATTCTTTCAGATAATATATTATATATATATATAAATGTAAAATTAACCATCTATTTAAGTTACTCTATCATATTGAACTTATCATTCGTATCAGTCTTATCTATTTAACAAACCACTTGAAATAATTGTTGTTTTCTTTGGAAAACAAACCTATTCAACACTTATTGAATAAATAATGATATGGTGAAAAGTAGTGCATCTATTCTTATGTATAACTTATTAAATAAAACATAATAAATATAATAGGAATATTATTATTATAACTATATTCATGATAATATAATAAAGTTTATAATAGATTAATATAAAGTATTACGATAATACAAAGACTATAGAATTGTACTAGAAATATTTAATATTGATATATAAAATACGCTCCAAAGAGGAGGAATTCTATACATTCGAACTGCATTCTTTAACTATTGTGATATAATACTACATGTATAACACGCATAACGTATGTTGTTCAGTGTATGTTCTTCGATGGACCAAATATTGTATCCCCTTCTTGTCATCTCACCTTCCTCCTCGTACACATAAATAAGTTCATCGCGATGTTATACATAACCTCACGTAATGTTATATCAGATATGTAGTCCCCTATCAGTTTAAATACGTATACTTCTGATTACCGCATGCGTTATATATATCATACATTCAATACGTGTATATTAGCATAGAAGATATACTTACCTTCCCTTTGTAATAAGTTAAAACCCAGGGTTGAAACATTACTAATAGCCGGTCGTGATATGTTATAATTTCTCCTATAGATTTCGTTATTTAATTTATTTTATATTATAATTAATATATAAACTTATCATCCTATTTTATCTTATACATGATAGTATTCATTGTTTAGTTTTAACGAATGCACTACCGTATACATATTTGCAATGCAATCCTCTTTTGTTATATTTTACTTGTCGATAAAAGTGAAGATTAATCTGAGTAAAGGTGACTATCTGTATTATCTATAGTGATTAAGTAGTACAGTAGGTGGTATCCATCGTCTACATCGGCATTAATGCAATAACAATTGTTATTGTGCACAAGAAGCCACGACTTCTTTGATGATTTCCACTTAACAACAGCGATATACCATCGAGTGCAATACTATCTATATGAGTGTATATTTAGTGCTACAACGCGTGAGAGATGATTCATCATCATCAACTTCATCACCAACATCAATTTCATCATCATCACCAATAGCAGCAGCATCATCATTAGCATAGTCATCAACATACATTCAAGTATATTCACACATCACAAACACACAATATATATATATTAATTAAGTCTGTACGTCTAACAAATCGGTCACCAGGCCATCACATTTAATCTAAGTACATTATGCAATATTATTCTTGTTATTTGATGATAATATATTGTTTTACGGTGTACACTAAGTACAATTAGCTACATTTACTATTAGTATATATTCATTAATAATATGTTCATAACAACAATATCGCTGCTTCTATAAATATCTCTAGTAACATATTTTATTTGCGCAATTTATTATTCAATATACACTTACATATGAGTGCACGAAAAGTATTTTTTTTATAAGTATTTAAAGAATTTAATACTTTTTTATAGAATATATTATTTATATATATATATATATATATATACTATAGTATAGTATAGAAAACAAATCTACATTACATATGTATTCTTTACGAACTAGTTGCAGCATATCTACTAAGATTACCGATACGATACGAATATAACATAACAAAAGAACCACCCCTCGAAGTGTATTCATTTGTTAGATATACATTTATGATTAGTGCTTTTTAATATCCTAATGATATATTCTTATTAAATATAATAAAATGTGTTAATTAAACAAAATAGAATTCTATTAAATAATTTATTTAAGTTTATTAATAAACTTAAATAAATTATTTTTATAAAATCTTGAATCATTTTTATAAACCATTAATTTACTAATCCTATATACATAGTATACATAATGTACTATTATAATGTTATTTATACACTTTATTAGCATCGGAAAAGTATATATTCAGCATATTTCTAGAACGCAATGCACCGGATATTGTATATTATATATATCACCTTTTGTAAATAAACATTAATTGACTTGATACATTACTGCTGTTTTGGAGTACCGGATTAATATAACAATGGATACAAATATGTCAACGTAATACATCAGGGATTACTACATCAATAAGATAATATATACATATATGATTAATATGTAGGGGACGTATACGTCCTATAGGGGTTTTTGTCAACTAATATTGGTCACTTATAAGTTATAACAAAACAGTGATTACTCTATGAATTTTAAATTATACGAGATAATATTTTAAAAACGTAAGTAAAATATATATATCTAAAACATGTATATTTGCAAATTTAATATTATCATATACTATTCTTACAACTATAAAACACTTGTCATATATTTATATTAACTGCCTGTGTGGCCCAGTGGCTAAGGCGTCAGACACACAAGCAGTAGGACACGGGTTCGAGCCTCGTCCGGACCATTAATTAATTTTATAAAATGGTTCTTAAAATATTATTTAGAAGTGATCTTATATAATTGTGTATAAATAAATGATCGGCTCTCGTTAAAACCACGGATGCCTTAACATGAGAGCGGCTTTGAAGGGACATTAGAGCCATATATGGCCATATATATATAACCATATTATAAGTGAAAACTTCATCTAAATTTCTGGATGGGATGAAAAGACTCCACCAAATAAAAATAACAATAACAATAACAATAACAATAACAATATATAGTATGTAGTATAGTTATTCATGTGGTGGGAAAGTATTTATTATTCGCGGGGTTTTTGTAAGTAGTAGCATAAGTTGAATAAATATTAACATATTGAATAGTTTGAATTTTTTTTAAATACACAGAATATTTATATTTACTATATAGCTACAGATATTAGTTATAAGATACTATCTTATTTTATAAATAAAATAAAATGTATATTATAATATTTGATTAATAAAAGACTAACAAAAGAAATTTTACTGTGAAGTCCCAAACACCACGGTATACGTCATAACGTCAGATGTGTGGCGATACCTTAGTTAGTTGACCAGTTTATATGTTCAGAACGGAGAATTCCAAATAGTTCCGTATACGGCAATATATTAATATAGAGTCAACTCCCGTTAAGTCGGACACACCGGGAAAAGTGTCCGACTCAGCGAGATGTCAGAATATCATGCAAATACGACATGAGATGCGCAGCGTGAGTTAAATAGTACCGAAATGTGGAATTATTCAACAATCAATAACACAACATGTTGTATTCAATAATAGTACTTACTAAAAATATAATATAAATTATTTAAAGTAAACTTTTTTACAATTTATAAAAATTCCGACTTATCCAGTATACAAATTATAAAAATGACAATAATATGTGTCCGACTTATAGAGAAGTCCAACTTATCCAATCAAACTTATCCGACTTATCCGATAAATTTAAGATAGAACTAGATACAAATCCAATCAAACCAACTAAATGTGTCCGACTTATCGAGAAGTCCAACTTATCCGTATTCCGACTTACCGAGAGTTGACTGTATATATATATATATATATATATATATATATATATACAAGAGCATAATATATTATATGTATATATACAGTATATTGACATATGTTTATCTTAGGTTGGGTTTGGAGATTATTCCCCATACCCTGAGATGTTAAATTACAACAATTGTCCATTCACTTACATTATTACCACGAATTCCTGTTCGGATAACAACTTCTTGCTCGGTACACATTTACACGTATAATATACCTATACAATGTATAGTATACAGCTGCACAGCTAGTTAAAATCTTACACTTGTTTGCTAATACTTCGATTTAGATGTTGTACGTCTGAAATGTTAACTTCGTTCAAGCTTGCAGTATTGTCAGCATGAATGCACTATAGTGCTAGTTGTGTGGCGGTTTCTTCACGTGTTCATAGTAGTAGCAGCATTACATCAGTTGCGGTGTTCGCGGCATAATTACCCGCATATTATGAATGTGTCATTGTCACAACTGGTTATCATCGAATCATATATGCTATGATAGCATATGCTAGAGCCGTGAAACTATAGCGCGCAACCGATATAGATTATTTCACCGATAAACTAACCTAATATTAATGTAATATTCGATTTTTAGAACTTTAGATAACTATTGTATTCGACTATTGTATATGCATATAGTCATGACTATTGTATTAATCTTTGTATATACTTTTATATAATATCGTAATACTATTTATTAATACGTGTAATGAGTAATTGCAGAACTATTTAAATACATGTACTGGGGTATACTAGGGTGGGGTATACTGGGGGGGGGGTATACTGGTGGGGTACACTGTGGGGGTATAATGGGGTGGGGAGTACACTGGGGGGGGTATACTGGGGAGGTATACTGGGGGGTATACTGGGGGGGGTATACTGGGAGGTTCTACTGGGAGGTATACTGGGGGGGTATACTGGGGGGGGTACACTGGGGGGGTATACTGGTGAGGTATACTGGGGGGTATACTGGGGGGGGGGTATACTGGGTGGGGTATACTGGGGTGGGGAGGCAATCATGATCGATAATCACGTGATTATGTAGTACATCACATGATTATGTATGTGTTATAACATGTAAATTCAAAATATTATAAAAAAAGTGAAATAAAACATATTTAAAAAAAAGTCTAAAAACACTGAAGAAATCTAAATGTGTAAACATTTCTACGAATTTTGTACAATAAATTAAAAAAATTATATTTTCTAGAGATGACACTTCTTTAGGTGATACATCTATAAATGATTCCAGAATAATACTTTACTCCATTGTTGTCGAACAGTGTTTATACATATGCAAATGTAATATCATGTATACATTCATAGTTACGGTATTATTCCTTGTTCTTACTATCTGAGATCATTAGCAAACAATTGGGAAATAATATATGGGATATAATATTAATGAATATTAAATAACTATTGACATATACCAGTATAGTGCACACAAATGTACAATGTATACATTGTACATTGTACATTGTACATTTGTGTGCACTATACAGGTATATGTTAATAGTTGTTTAATAGTTGTTAATATTATATCCCATATACATTGTATAATGTATATTGTACACTATATAATGTACACAATGGGGTACATTGAATGTACAGTGTATTGTCGATCACTTTACAGTTTACACTTTACATCGTACACTGTAAAGTTATCGACAATATACATATATACACGTATATTGTCGATCACTTCACATATAATATTATGATTACTTTACCTACTCGTGTCAGCCGATCTATTATCGCATTTACTACCTATAGGTTGTGTAGTATTTCCAAGAGTGCTTTATAAATATGCATATGTTGTTATTTACACGCACACATAAACAAAACTACACACATACAAACACACACCCCGTACACACCCACCCACATACACCCCCACACATGTGCGCACCCAGATATCAATATTTAATAAGTATCGTATATTATATATAAATACAATGTATACATTGTATACCATAGTATTTCCAAGAGTGCTTTATAAATATGCATATTTTACGTACACCCAACCCCCACATACACCCCCACACCCCCACATAAACCCCCACACACCCACATACACCCCCACATACCCATATATCAATATTTAACAAGTATCGTGATATAATGTATACATGCAGATGTACAACACGATAACGCTACAGGTGTAAACCTAGCTATGTATAAGTATACATTTGTAGGTGGACGTGAAGGTGGACGTGAAGGTGGACGTGTAGGTGGACGTGTAGGTGGACGTGTAGGTGGACGTGAAGGTGGACGTGTAGGTGGACGTGTAGGTGGACGTGTGAAGGTAGACGTGTAGGTGGACGTGAAGGTGGACGTGTAGGTGGACGTGAAGGTGGACGTGAAGGTGGACGTGAAGGTGGACGTGTAGGTGGACGTGAAGGTGGACGTGAAGGTGGACGTGAAGGTGGACGTGAAGGTGGACGTGAAGGTGGACGTGTAGGTGGACGTGTAGGTGGACGTGTAGGTGGACGTGAAGGTGGACGTGTAGGTGGACGTGAAGGTGGACGTGAAGGTGGACGTGAAGGTGGACGTGAAGGTGGACGTGAAGGTGGATGCGTTATAACTCACGGCATAGTATACACTTTATAACGCAGCCTTAACGTTAGCGCTTAGTAGCGTAATGCTTAGTTGTGTAACGTATAAGTTATATATTGATTCATTTTATTTGTGTAAATAGTTATGTCCGTGATTGATTTAATTAAAAAAATTGTATGAAAGAGATTTATATTCCCCATATGTATGTATATATATATATATATATATATTTATATATATATATATATATATATATATATATATATTACGCATATGATATTTTAACTAAGCGTAAAGTAAGGTAGTCACTTGTATAGTGTACTATAGTCATGCAGGGCACACACACACCACACACCACCACACACACCACACACACACCACACACACACCACCACACACACCACCACACACACCACACACACACCACACACACACCACCACACACACCACCATACACACCACCACACACACCACACACACACCACCACACACACCACCACACACACCACACACACACCACACACACACCGCCACACACACCACCACACACACCACCACACACACCACCACACACCACCACACACACCGCCACACACACCACCACACACACCACCACATACACCACACACACAACCACACACACCACCACACACACCACCACACACACCACCACACACCACACACACACCACCACAGACAACACCACACACACCACCACACACACCAACACACACACCACCACACACACACACCGCCACACACACACCACCACACACACCACACACACACACCGCCACACACACCACCACACACACCACACACACACCACACACACACCGCCACACACACCACACACACACCACCACACACACCACCACACACCACCACACACACCACCATACACACCACCACACACACCACACACACACCACCACCACACACCACACACACCACACACACCACCACAGACAACACCACACACACCACCACACACACCAACACACACACCACCACACACACCACACACACACACACACACACACCACCACACACACCACACACACACACACACACACACACACACCACCACACACCACCACACACACACACACACACACCACACACGCCACACACACACACACACACTCACACCACCACACACACACCACCACACACACACCACCACACACACCGCCACACACACCACACACACACCACCACACACACACCACCACACACACACCACACACACCACACACACACACACCACACACACCACACACACACACACACACTCACACCACCACACACACACCACACACGTACACGACTTATCAGTCAGATCTTAATTCAATAAAGTGTTCGATGTTCTTCATATATATATATATATAGATATATAGATAAATATATATAGATATATAGATATATATATATAGATAGATATATAAAATAAATCCATGTAAGATATGGCGTATAAAAAGCGGCGAGAAGACCCGTAATTAAAGTCCCGCCCCCCTGACACATATCTCTGTCAAGTATCTGTAGCATTGTAATCATAGGTTACTGGGTTGCTGGCGGTATTAATACATACTTGAATAGCTTCGTACAAGATGGTATGATCTATTTATATACATAGACAGTATCTATAGACAGTAACCTCGGGATCACGTGTGTTTATACTTTATAATTACATATATATATATATATATATATATATATCATATATATATATATATCATATATATATATATATCATATATATATATATATCATATATATAATATAAATTGTACTTGTGTGCGTGCATGTGTGTAGGCTATTCGAGGTATGCGCGCGCGTTTACATGCGCGTCCACGTACGCACACGCGCGTGTGTAACAGTGCTACTCGGCGATAGTACCATCGCACACACAATAGAGCGCATAGAATACATTATTATAAGTGTAGGCCCCGTCTGTGTAATCAGTGGTGTGTAATTAAAAAGCCGACGCCACCATCGAAATCGTGACCTACACCTATCTCACCGCCATCAGAAAAGTGACCCTGAAACCATCATCATTATCGAATAATTATATACATATGTATATATATATACATTTATTTTTAGATGGTATTAATTATTAATTTAATGTATATAAATAAATGTATATATATATATATATACCCAAGTAATGGTATACAACATAAAATAATGTTTATATCGTGCATATACTGTAACATTGATTAAAAATTAGGTCACGTGGTCACGTATCACGTGTTTAGGTGACACGTGACGCGTGATTAAGTCGCTATCGATAGCGTTAGCTCGTGTTTAACGCTGTATATGTACATGTACAATGTACATTGTACGTTGTACGCTCGCATGCGAATTCTTCGGCGTATTTCACGCAAAAAAAAAGCGCATTCGAGAAATTCGTTTCCGGTGGTTAATCGGCAAGAAATCTACGAATGTAATTATTCTACATAATATATCGTACAGTTATATTAATAGGTATACATATACGCAGGTATCGGTATTCAGTATACTGAATATATAATATTATTATATTAATATTATATTAATATATCAGTATATATTATAATATCGCGTTGATTGAAATAAACGTGTCAAGTGGGCGTTACCCGCCGTCACGCGTGATGACTCATCGCATCAAAGTGACCATGGTTTCATGTATTTCCGTACACGCGAGAACGGATTCGAATCTAAAAATACACACACGTACACATAGCGTTAGAACGCTTTGCACTCTCTAAACCACGCGCTTTGCTGACGTCAGCGATTTCAATAGCGTCGGTCACGTGACCTCTATTATCATCTAGCGCATGCGCGTGTGCATTAATCACGAGCGCATGCGTACTACTGTATTCCTATCAACACTCCGAATGTGCACATCGGTCCACTTCTAGATAATTTGCACTCTATAGAGTCCTACTCCTATAATTATGTTCATTTACATCACCACTAAATAGTAAATAATAAATACTAATTAACATAACAAAAGTTGTTATTGTAATACTATATATATGTATATAGTAGTACAGAACCATATAGTATAGTATAATATAGTATATTATATTATAGTATGATATCTAACCCACAGTATACTGTGGGTAATGTATATAGTAGGTTAATTACACGCTTACACATTATCCGGTCTTAAATACGAATATTTTATTTTTTTAAATACTGGCACGTCTTTGTTGATATCTCTCAACTATATCTAAACTAAGTATGATATACTTAGTTTGTGTGAATATGAAGTACAACTAGTTCATAGCTATTTAATTTGGAGAATACATACTTTATATATGTATACCAGAATTAATATATTTATTAATTTTATAAATACTATTTTATTTTTACTAATACATTTGTATCATGTTTTAATTAACATAATTTCTATGAAATGGATATCAGGCAATTGAATTATCAGGCAATAGAATATAATATAATATTAATGTACTGAGTGAAGTATATTTTTTTCTCTTTCTTTTTCATATACACTCTTTATTATTGAAAAAACATGATCCATTAATTACTTACTATATTGGTACTATATAACTATAGAACAATCTAGAGTTCTAAAGAACTATATTCTATTATAAGATGTGAGGCTCACTTTATTAGCCAAACTAAAAAGTAGAAATAAGGTTTATGATATTAACTAGGAGAAAGTACACAGTAAAAAGTAAACGTATATTATAATGTCTATAGAAACTTTCAGATTCATAATATTATAAAATTTAACTTAAACGTTCTTGAAATATATTTGTATAATGAACGTTTATCAACGGTGTATAAACGTTCTTTAGATATTTGAATTCCAATGAACCTTTAATATTATAAAATTTAACATAAACGTTCTTGAAATAAAGCTGTATAAAGAACATTTATTATAACTGTATAAACTTTCTTTAGACATTTTCAGAGTCCAATGAACCATTATAGAATGAACATATTATGAAATTTAACTTAATCGTTCTTAGAATATATGTGTATAATGAACCTTTATCAAAAATGTATAAAAGTTTATTAGATATTGAAAATCACAATGATCTTTTGTATTAAAAGTATTATATGATTGTATATTAAAGATAAAATATCGAATAGCGTAAAAATATAGCGCAAATAAAGTGATATAATTATACTGATATTATTATAGACATATTATTAAATACAGAATTATTTAAACAAAATTCTTGCTAATAATATTAATTTTCGCCAGGATTATTTTTTTAAATACAGATACAATATAATATTTTACCTTTTCTTTATTTTATTAAATTGATTTAATTTAGCATTGATGACATTACATATGAAGTATTATTTAATTTCTATATTTAAGTTAATAATATGATTTAATAAATAAAGTTACCATTTTAAAATATTAAATTCTTTAAGTATCTATGTTATTTTTATATCATCATAATTTCATTTATGTGTAAACTTAATTATAATAATCAACATTTCAGAAACATTTAATCCTACAAAAAATGGTAATGAATAAAATATTCATAATTATATAATTAGTCTAAATAAGTATTTTAATTATTTTTTAATAAATCTAAATAGTGCTGATATATTCAATAAACATATTTTTTTATTACGTTTTTAAATTTATAAAAAAAAAGTTGCAACTTAAAACCTTCTCAAGAATATACAAATATATTGATATAAAAGATATAAAACAATATATTATTAAAAACTAAAGCATTCTAAACATTATATATATAATTTCTATAGTTGTTATCAAATATTCATTAGTTTATAAGCATATATCTAGAAGTCATATAAGTCCCTAATACGGACACTCTAAATTTCTTAATAATGACTCTCTATAACCAATCAGCGAGCAGCGTGTGAACTATTCTGATTTTAATAAAAATTTTCGGGCATTATACTATTAATAACACCAATGACGCTAAATCTAAAAATGTTATTATTTAAATACTTAATTTGTATCATTAATAAATACAATAATACAAATTATAAATTAATTACTATTTAAATTATATTAAATTATTCATAAAATGAATTATAAATAATGTAATTGTAATTGATCGCATTGGTCATCACTATATATATATATATATATATATATATATATAGATATAGTTTATCTAGCATATATGGTGTCCGTATTCTGACATGAGTACTGAATACGTACACCCCCGTTATCTATTGGATAAACATATTAAATAAAATTTTAAAATCACAATAATATCTATAATCATAAAATATTGATAAATTGTAATTTTTTAATACAAATATCTAGTATAAAATGTTAAGACCATTTATTATTAAATTGCCCGTATTAGGTTACTTTCCCCTACCGATGATATTCAACTATACTATAGTATTCTATAGAAAGTCTTATCGGTAGTGTTAATATTCCTAATGAATTAACCTTTCATAATTGAAATGTAAGAAAATGGAGTATTCTTAACAACACATTTGCTAACTCTTCTACAACTAAACTATTTAATATTACTTTTAAATATTTATTGTACGTAATATTTAATTCTAGTGATATACCCTAGTGATAATACTACTCCTATCTATGTAATACTATTTCTGAATTAATGTCACTCGTACTTTACAATATACACATCACGTGGATATAAATAAACATATATTTAATAATACCTTCTTCTGATTGGTTGTAAATAGATATCCATATTCAATATATATATATACGAGAACATTTATGATCTATATCGATACGAAAAAATAAATTAGTGTATTCAATAATAATAATAATAATAATAATAATAATAATAATAATAATAATAATAATAATAATAATAATAATAATAATAATAATAATAATAATAATCATATTTATTAGAAGAGTAGTAGTTTTTTTTCTTGTTATAATAAAACTATAGTTTTCTAGTTTAGTTATATAATTTGTCCGTATAAAGGGCTTCAAAATAAGATATTATATGACCCATTGTTGTCGCCCATTTATACACATAATGGTTCTGATAAATTATCATTGTTATAATTAGTTAGTTTATTGTTTACATCGGACATATCACGTGACCATGTATGTAGTTGCCCACGTGACGTTACGTAGACTTTGGTTACCTTCATATGTGTACACTAATATTATAATATACATATATATACATATATATATATATATATATATATATATATATATATATATATATATTTATTAATTTGCGACAACAACAGCAGATTATATATTATATATATTACTTTGAAGCCCTTTAGCAGTACACATTATATAAATATAATTGTAAATAATAATTATAATAGTGAATTAACAGATACAAATAAAGTAAATTCGCCTAATACACATTATTATTATTTATATATATATATATATATATATATATATATATATATATATATATATATATATATATATATATATATATGATGATGATGATATAAGATTTATTAAAAAATGTATTTAAGCATTAACATACATAAATATATATATACATATAATGTATATATATATATATATATATATAGGATAGGATAGGATAGGATGGTTTATTTATACACCAAATATGGTAAAGAAAGATTACCCTCACTGGTGTTGTGAACGAACAAACAAAACGAAACAATAACATTAAATAAGGTAGCAATATAATATATAAAAATAGAGATGGAACCAGATCAACATCAATGAGAGGGTTACTTTAATTTTAAATTTAAATAGTCTTTGAGACTATTAGCAAATACGTGAGGCGACTTCAATCTTCTTAGGCGGTAAGGCAACAGATTCCATGTAGTAGGAGCCATGCTTGTAAAGGAGCGAGAACGCATCACGTTACGAGTAACAGGTAAGTCAAGTAGTGTGGCATCAGACGAGCGCAGATGTGGGAGGATGTTGCGACGAGTGAGCAATGCACGTAAGTATGCAGGTCTGCCTAGGAATAGTGTTTTATGTGTTAAGCAGAGAAGCCTAAATTGGCACCGTTTTCTAAACGATAGCCATTTCATATTGCATTGGTGGGTGTCAGTTAAAGCATGATCCCGTCGCTTAAGCCTATGAACTAATCTTACGGATGAGCGAATAATTCGGTCAATTTTAATAACTTCAGAGTTCTTAATTCCGTAGAATAGAGAACAGCAATAGTCTATTCGAGATAATACTAGGGCATTGAGAAGGCGCTTAGTGATGTTGGGCGAACAATAGTTTCTAATGTGACGAATTTTTCTCAAATAGAGATTAGCGGATTTAGAGATTGCATTTATATGAGCACCGTACGATAGAGTACTATCAATTAAAACACCAAGATTGCGCACAGATTCAGAAGGTTTAATAATTATACCGTCAATTGACAGAGTAGGGAAAGTGACAGGTACCTTCGAGATGTTAAGAAGTTCAGTTTTGGAAGTATTGACTAAGAGGTCATTAGTTAGTAACCAGTAAGTGATCTCAGAATTACAATCTGACAGCTCAGAGTTAGAGTTCATAGAGTCAATGGGCAGTTTCAGTAGTAGTTGAATGTCATCAGCATATATGTGGTAATAGATATTAGGGTATTTGCGAATAATATTAGAGATAGGACGTAAGTATATAGAGAAGAGAAGTGGCACAAGAACTGACCCCTGAGGGACCCCTTTAAGAATATTGGTGGGAGGTGATATGAAGTCATTGATTTTAACAGACGAAGTTCGATCAGTGATGAACGACATCAGCCACTTAAGGGGGGAACCTTCAATACCAAGTTCGATGATACGGTTAATTAGGATCGAATGGTTGAGCATGTCAAATGCACTAGAAAGGTCAATCAGGAGTAGTTGTACGCAATGAGAAGAGTCAAGCGAGTTATGAATCAGGTCAGTGACATGTGTGAGGGCAGTCTCAGTAGAGAAAGATTTTCTATAAGCACTTTGAAAGTAATCAAGCAGATTGTTATTTTCAAGGTAATTAATGAGCTGACGACTGACCACACGTTCCATGATTTTACTTAATATTGGAAGTTGTGAGATCGGTCGGTAATTGGTCAATACATCTGGATCAAGATACAGTTTTTTTAGAATGGGCTTAATAATGGCATATTTCAAGGAACTGACCATGATTCCATCGTCAAGTGATTGAGAGATCAAGTAAAGTATTGCATTTTCAGTTATAGGGACAATGTTCTTAAAAACAACGAGTGGTAATGGGTCAATTGGGGAAGTGGAATTAGCAGTGAGAATCAAGTTACGGATTTCGGTAATAGAAGGAGGAGTGAAACAAGAGAGTTTGCAAGATATAGGGTTAGTCGTTATAGGAGCATAAAGTGTCATCGGTAATTGCGCCAATTTAGAGCTGATGTTGTCGAATATATGGGAGAGCTTAGTAGACAAGGAGGAGACAAAAGAAGAACACAGAGCAGCATCAGGTAGTGCAGTAGACTTAGATTTGATGTTGGTACCAAGGATGCTATTAGCCATTTTAAAAATTTTTCGAGTGTCATTTCCACAAGCATTAAATTTCGATTCATAATAGGACGTTTTATGGAGATTTAATTCATGTTTATAGGCTTTCCTCGCTATCAGAAATTTAGATTTGTGAGAGGGGGACATGTTAATCATACGCTCAAGTTTCCTTAATGAACGTTTCATTATAGCAAGATGAGAAGAAAACCAAGGTGATGAAGTATGTAGAGTGAAGTAACGAGATTTTAAAGGAACTAAGTTATTCAAAGTAGATGAAAGACAGTAATTTAAAAAATCAAACGATATGTGATCACTGGATAATCTATTCTCAAATTGTAGGCCTAGTTCATGATAGTTTAATTTCCTCAACTCCCTATAAAAAACTAATGACTTAGTTGATACAGGTTTCCTTAGAGAAATAGATGTATGAATCAGATAATGATCAGTTAAGAGATCAGAACGAATACAGGGTGAAATGAACTGAGTGGGTGTATCATTAGGAGTAAAAATCAGATCAAGAATATTGCCACTTGTGTGAGTAGGACAGGATATATGTTGATGAAGACCAAGGGATTCAGTTAATTGCCTAAATAAGGAATGGGGTTGAGACATGGAGTCAAAATGATAATTGAAATCGCCCATACAAATGAATTTAAAAGAGCTAGAATGTAAGCCATTATTTATGCAATCAGAGAATTCATCAAAGAAGATGGAATAATCAGGCCTAGGAGGCCGATAAATAACTATAATACGAAGTATATCGAAAGGGAAATTAAATGTGCAAGATAAGCAATCACTATAAGAAAAAGTAACAGAAGAAATGGAAGGCGTTGGTAAGTCCATATGAATTAAGATACCAACGCCTCCCCCACGACCATAATTACGAGGTTGGAGATACAGATTATAACCCGCCTCGCAGCACAATGAGAATATATCCGTATCATCAATGCTAATCCAGGTTTCAGTGATCCCAATAATAGAGATAGGTTTAATTTTTAGATAGGAAAGGAGTAGTACAATATTAGAGCGAAGAGATCGAATATTAATAAGGGAAATGCTAATTACATCAGATAACATACATAGTCACTTTTTATTAGACTCAGTCTCAGATTTTGATTTTGAAAAAGCCGCAAAAGATATCTTCCATGCGGATATTTCCTCTTGCGTAGGGTTATATTTATCAGATATCCAGTCAATCTTATCATTGATAGTTCTTCTTAACTCATAACAATTAGTTCTTTTATTAAATACCGATTTGAGGGACTTAATGGAACCTGATTTAATAGCATGATAATACAGCAAGCCCAATTTCCTAGTATCGAGTGATAATGACTGGAATATAAACAGTTTATCATATTTATTATCAAATTTTAGATCTAAAAACCTATCTCTAGAGTATTTTGAGTTGAAGTTTATTATGGCAGTGCCATTTATAAATTTAACATCAGAGATAGTAGCGTTATCGATACTAAAATACTTAAACATATCATTAATATAATCCATATTACAGCTAGATTTCGATATATTTTTTATAATTGCAGATAAATCATCTATTTGAGTATGTGTTATTTTACTCGGAATATTATTAATCTTAGATGTCATAGAACTAAACGAAGATTCAATTGAAGATTTCAGTGTATCAGCATATGTTGTATTTTTCTTAATAATATTATTAGAATCAAGTATTAAGGATTTTATATTATTTATTTGTACAGATACAGAGTTCAACGTGACAACATCAATGGAAGGGGAAGAAACATCATTTTTAGATACCAGACAATTATTACAATAAAATAGAAAATTTTTAGAATTAAAAATCGCACAAGCATATTGAGGAGGAGTATTATTATTAGTCCACGCGGAGGGGAGAATATCGGCATTGAAAAGGCATTTATGATGAATACAATCATTACAATTGGTACAAGAATTGCTATTCTCAGTGCTACATGGCTTATCACAGTAGGTACAATTGGTCATATTAGCTAATATAAGTTAAATTAAATTCTAATGTAGTATGTATGTATCTAAGCTTGCTATATGAGTATGAATAGGTGATGTAATTGTGAAATAAATGCTATTGTATATCTATGCAGGAATGATGTATATATATTATATATACACAGTCATAATGTATGAATCAATAGTACAGTAAACAATATCAAAATTAAATCATACAGGCAATATAATAGAATAAATAAAACAATAGAAGTCAGTTGTTTACATAATCGAAATGCACGCGATGCGGTCTGGTGATTTTATAGATCTAAGGTATCGATTTATCAATTAACACAGCTCTGCAATCTCGAAAAACCTAATATAACGTTTATAATTATAGAAGATATACTCAATATGATTGATATTCTATTATATATAAGAAGAAAGCTATATATGTATATTGCGCATACACTATGAAATATCAATGGGATAATTGTACACTAATCTCGAGGTCACGACGGTTTAAACACGGGTTACCGACAACCAGAGCAAGCCAGGCACGGGATGATCCTCCTGGACAGTGACCGAGATATGTAGTCGTGTAGTACAATTTGATGATATGCGAAATATATAAACTATATATTATATAGTTATATATAAATTATTATAATAATTTAAACTAACATATATTACAAATTAGTACACACACATATATATATATATATATATATATATATATATATACTAAATTTACTATATATTATATGCGATAACACAGTAGTTTCTCCATTCATCAAATATACCGTGTTATCTTACATAATCTCTGACGTCACCTACCCATGTGTATGCCATCGATCAACACATGACATGGGACACATATGTATCGATGCCTACTGGAATAATCTCATAACACATTTAGCATAACACATTTAGCATAACATTAATTCTTAGCTCTATCTGCATAATAAACATCATAATTTTCGTATACACTAATCGCGGTATTATAAAATAAATTAAATATTTATATATATATAAATTTAGTATATATATATATTAATTATATATTTTTTATTATATTTTATTATTATTTTATTGTTATATACATGATGACTTCTTGGTATTGAGAGTTACATTTAATTTTATTGTATTGATTCATTGATAATTTATTTAATCAAATACATAGTCGAACTATATAATCGAAAGTATAAAGTATACATATTTTCTAGCGATAACATACGTTATAGAAATAAACAAAGATTAATACAAAATTAAAAATTAAAGAAATTAAAACGTTTTTCAGTTACCGTAAAAATAAATGAAAAATAATCGAAAATAGAAAAAAATATAGCGAAAAATAATCGAAAATAGAAATAAAATATATTATTTGTAATAGTAAATGGCATCGAAATTCAATTTCTACTTTAACTTATTTGAATTCTTCTTATCTTTATAACCTGAAATAGTAATAAATTAGTCACCCCACAACTCATCCACTGTTCCTACCATCCTTACTATCCCCACTCGCCTATCCCCTGTTGCCACTAAACGATTACAATCCATCACTTCCATAGCTAAACCCCCCTCGTTTAATAACCTTCACCGTGCATGTATACCTCCCTATTCCCCCCCAAATCTGATAACATTGCATGGAAAAGAATTAATAACCCCCCCAATACCCCACTTATTAACTTTCTTGTCGGTAAATTACCAACTCATTTTAGACCAGTCCCTAATCCATCTTCCACTACCAACCATTACTCACCTAACCACCCATCCCCCTTTTCTGTAGTTATTGAGCATATTAAACCATCCGAAAAATCTCGTGAATTTCTTCTAGAATTACTCACTTACATCAATATACCTACACATGCTCTAAAATCATATAATTTTTCTAATGCAACTGTTATTATTTTCTTTAATACATCAAGTCAGTGTTCCTACTTTTACTCCAAAATTCCATTCATCCGCAGTAATTCAATATACAATCACCTATACATTCGTGCTGAACGATCTATCACTGAGCGAGCACATGGTAGAGTTCTTTTCCATGCAACAAAATCTAACCTAGCCCCATCTAATGTCAAATGTACCTTCAATGACTACACTAACTCCTTTGAACTTCGTCATTTGACCAACTCCAAGATAGACTGGAATAAGAACCCAATTTATATATCAAATGACACATACAATACATGGTCTACATCCTACAATGCATATAGATTAAATACCATTTCACTGAATTCATCAATCAGTAATTCTCAGTCATCACATCAATCTTCACAATGACATTCAACCACTCGAACTAATTATCTCAGAACAATCTCAATTCCTAGCACCTCAATAGATACCACACTATCAATTCCACTATTTATTCACAACACATCACAATCTCAGATTAATGCAGCCATCCTTAATGTTTCCTCCATACGCAATAAAGTTGATCACACACTTGACCTATTTAATGACCTTCATCTTGATCTTATTTGTCTCACAGAAACGTGGCTTAAGGATAATGATATTGCAATATCTGCATCCCTTAATATTAACAATCTAAGTTTTGCACAACTTAATAGACTCGGCCCCCATCTTGGTGGTGGTGTTGGCATCCTATATAAGACACATATTAATCTAATAAACAGTACTGATCTCGCACTAGAAAACTCAGAATCATTTTCTTGTACATTTCACCCGGCTAATTCACGTCAATTCACCATCATAGTTATCTATCGTCCACCTCATAAGTCAATTCCTAAGTTTCTCCTTGAATTAGAACACCTCCTGACTACATCCACTGATCATACTATCATTATCGGTGACCTAAACATCCCAATTAATCTTGACACTAATTATACCAGGCAATTCAATATATTAATAGACTCATTTAACTTTGTCCAACATATAACATCCCCTACTCACATAGCAGGCAATACACCTGACCTTATAATTTCCCATGCACATTCTAACCTCACCAATTCCCACTCAATAAAGAATCTATTTTCTGATCATCATTTAGTATTCTTCCATATTAGCTCACCAAGACCAACTCGACCCATTATAAATATTAAATATAGAAAATATAACAATATTGACACCAATACTTTCATCACTGAATTCTCTAAAAAATTTAATAACACACAATTTTCAAACTCAGTATCAAAATTAGAAACATCTCTATCAAGAACCCTTGACGAACTTGCCCCCATCAAATATAAATATATAACACAACGTCCAAATTGCAAATGGTTTAATTCTGAACTTTCATCATCAAAACGCAAATTACGACTATATGAAAATTATTGGAGAAAATCTAAATCTCTCAATAATTACAATATATTTATCAAACAACGTAGCCTATATAGAACCCTACTCAAGAAGTCTAAGAAATCATACTACAATAATCTATTAAAAGAAGCATCAACTAATTCTAAGAAACTTTTCTCCATTTCTAACCAGCTACTTGGTAGAATATCACTACGTGTTCTACCAAATGAACCCATAACAACGCTAATAGATACATTTGACCAATATTTCAATACTAAAGTCATGAATATAATTAAATCACTCCCTACACCACTCAATGAACCATATAATCTACCTCTATATTCCCTTTCCTCCTTCACATTACCATCAACTACTACCATTGAAAAACTCCTCAGTGCAGTAAATACATCTTCCGAACTAGATCCAATTCCTCATTCTATATTAAATAAGTACCACATTTATCTAGCATCTTATTACCAAGAAATAATAGAAAACTCACTTACCTCAGGCATTTTTCCAATCTACATGAAAACAGCATATGTTACACCCATCATAAAAAAACCAAACCTTGACAAATCAATCCTCTCCAACTACCGACCAATCTCCAACTTATCAACGCTCTCCAAAACCCTAGAACGAGTTGTTGCTCGTCAATTAAATTCGTATCTCCATGAAAATCATATATTAAACCCATATCAGAGTGCCTATACCAAGCACAAAAGTACTGAAACTGCAATGATACATATCCTTAATCACATTCACCTATCTGCTGCATCACCACATGGTTCAGTGGTCATTCTCCTTGATTTATCAGCTGCCTTCGACACTCTTGACCATAATATCCTTATAAATCGACTAACTTCTATCGGAATCTCTGGTACTGCACTTGATTGGTTCATCTCATACCTAACTGATCGTTTTACCAAATTAGTATAAACTCACTAATCTCTAAACCTCGTAAAGTTACTCATGGAGTACCTCAAGGATCGGTCCTTGGTCCACTCCTATTCAATATCTACCTACTTCCCTTATTTAGAATTATTGACAAATACCCCACTATAGACTATCACTCGTATGCTGATGATATACAGTTACACTGTAGATTGATAGACCCTAACAACGACATAAATGTACTTAACAACTGCATTACTGATATACATAACTGGCTCACCAACAACTCATTATCACTAAACTATCTTAAAACTGAATCAATGCATATTAAAACATCTACCACCATATTCATTCCACCACAAATTGCCATTAACAATCTGAGTATTTCTTATGCTAATAAAATAAAAAATCTTGGTATATTAATCGACCCAACACTACAATTCAACATCCAGACTAAATCACTATCACAGTCAATTAACTACATACTACACAACTTACGAACAATAAGACCCTTCATTAATTTTAATACTGCAAAACTCCTCGCTACATCCCTCATTCTCCCCCGTCTCGATTACTGTAATTCATGTCTCTATGCCTCCTCACAATCTATAATAAATAAACTCCAACGTCTTCAGAATTCAGCCATCAGATTCATATTCAACATAACTAAATATTCCAGACAACATATATCCCCTTTGAGAACCAAATTACATTGGCTGCCAATAAAATCCCGTATAATTTACAAAATTGCACTCACCATACATTTAGCTACACATCATAACACACCAGACTATCTTGCCAACTTACTAACTCCCAACACAACTATTTACGAACAAAGACACATAAACAAATTCAAATTAAAAACTCCAGTTCTATTACATTTAACATCTTCCCAACATAAATCTTTCTCCATCCATGCTCCAAAAATCTGGAATGATTTACCTCACCATATCCGATCAATTGACTCAACTGTAACATTCAAATCAAAGCTCAAAACATACCTTTTTGCCCAATAATATATTGAAAGCACGTCCGAAAACTTCAATAAAGAAGTTGATGGAAGTGCCTAAACCAATTAGGTAACAGGTAATAGTTATATAGTTAAATATTTAAATGATAAATTTTAAATATATTATAAATAGAACATGTTAAAAATCAAATAAACCAATACTAGGATGAAATAAACAAATAATGTAATACTTATCAAACTCTGTAATAATTGTATACTATTAATGTATACATTATTAATTTTATATTTTAATTGTATAATAAATGTGAAGCAAATATACAAACAGAACACGTTACAAATAAAAGAAACCAATATACCTATACACAAACAGAATACGTTAATATTAAAAAACTAATAATATTACAAAACAAACATTATAAACTTTAATTTAAATATCACTATAATATGAAATATTAGTAATATTTTATTTTAATAATATAATTAATTTGAAACATATATTTTATATATATGTAGCAGACTAACATCTTATATATTTTAAATGTAGTTGTTTTTAAGTTTATATTATATATTTTTTATATTTTTATACATTCGTTATTTTGTTGTTGTGTATTATGTAATAATTATAAATGTTGATTTCGTATTTTCATATATTGATTTTTGTGTTTTGTTAGTTAATGTTATTTAGTTTATTATATATTTTTAGTTGGTTATATTTTTGTTTTATTAAAAGTAGAAATTTTGATTTCGTGTATATTGATTTTTGTGATTTTTTATTTAGTTTATTTAAATAGAAATGGTTGGACCAATGAACCGTCGCGTAGAAATAATATAATCTGAATTATATTAGATTTAATAATATTAATTCATTTTTGATTATACCTTAGCACGTGGAGGTTTGTATAAAGTTACATTGTAATAAACTATATTGTAATGTTGTATATATGCTCGACAGCATTAGTGTATGGTTTGTTGCTTTAATTGTTAATAAAAAGTATATTAAATACAATGGTCTTCTATCATTGTGAGTGGTATTATATTGTCAACACATATTTCGACCACTCATTATTACATATATATATATATATATATATATAACAAAATATAATACAGAACAAACACAAATAAAGTATACTTTTAAAGTATTATTATTCCATCTTTAAAATCTGTAATAATTAATTTGAAATTATAATATTTTAAAAATATATATATATATACAAATATTCTATACTTAAATATTCTACCGAAGAGATAATGTAATAATTAAGATACACAATTAAATATAAATAAATTTAAAATTATAAATTTCTGTTAAAAAAAAGTTGTTTGTCAAAAACAGATTTTTGTTATTTATATGCATTTAATAATTGTATTATTAATGGTATAAGAAATTATATTATATCGTCAGTTATATATTTTATATATATGTATTAAATATAATATTTGTATTAGTATTTGTATTTATAAGTAATTGTATATTTATGATTTGTAAGAGATACATACTAATATGGGAATATTATGGATTCTAATATAAATATTATTCAATGAATTCTACTAATATATGATCATATTTATATTAAACGATTCGTCAACTATAGTATATAATATATACTATATATATATATATATATATATATATAGAGTACCTCATGCAGTGAATCCATTATATACGTCAATTCTTATAGATACTATATTAACTATAGTTATATAGGGGCGGCCTTGACTGTATACTATAGTATATATACTATAGATAGTATACTATCTATATATATATATATATATATAATCAACCATTTATTCAGTTTATAAATAATAAAAAGCAATATAAACTAAATATAAAGCTATTTAACAGTTATCATATACATATATTCTTGAATGAATGTTCGTTATGCCCTGTAAACACGGTGTATGTGTTTATCGGGTATATACCCTATATACGTTATATAACGTATACATAGTATACTGTATATACCCCAGTATCGAATGTATAGTATACGGTTATGCAATATATCCAGGTTACATTGTTCATGTCACCTACAAAATCGTATTATATATATATATATATATATATATATATATTAATTTATATATATATTAATAATATTCATCTCTTCAATAATCCGTTGGCTATGAATATATTGCTAGAATCCACTATATAAGTGTAACCATCAAACCCTAACGGTTTACTTTCCTTTTAATAACTATATTAACTATATATAATAACTATATTATATATAATAGTATAACTAAATGTATACATTATATCATTAATTTTAAGAACTAAATATATATATATATATATATATATATATATATATAATTATAACATATTGAATAACTAACATACATTATATTTCAATATATATACATTTTATAATAAAATCAAAATTAACCGCGGATAACTAACCGTACGTAATAAATTACACATTATGTAAATAGCACGTACATTATATATCACGTGATATACGTCGTAGGCACCCGTATACATTGTATATCGAGCGCAAACACCATTAGTTTGCGATCTCGTCACGATAGCAGCGTTCCGAGGAGAGATACGCCGCACCGATAAGCCGTACTGAGCACCTCGTTATCGCCAGTTCAGCTTATCTCGTATCAAATATCGCTCAGCACGTGTTACGCGCTCGGTGCACCTGCACCTGGCATCATTCATAGGCGTGGTTGTGTATATGCCCGCGCGCGTATATATATATATATATATATATATATATACGTGCGTATGTGTAAGTGATCATTCATATATGTATATTTCTATAGATAAGCGATTCATATAGGCAATATATATTTGTGGAGAGCTCAGTTTTAGTAGCATCCTCGGCCCACATTTCTTCATCAATATACGAAGCGATACGGGATTAATTGAATTGAGGTGGTGATGTGGTGATGACTACTGCAATCCACCGGCTCCCCAGGTTGCGGATAGGGGAATAAGGCTATTAGGCATAATGATTAGCTGCGAATAACCAATAAGTGGTGCCGGACAAAATCCAGTTTTCACGTCGGTAAGGAATAGTATATGTTTAGCCACCCGAGCAGGGTTATGCAAATGTGTAAATGGAGTAGCGACCGCAAACTTTATTCAGCTACCGAAAGCAAACATGACTACTCTTCAAACACAAATTTCATTCCCGTCGCGCCGAACAAGGAACGCGTCCTGCAATTCCTACTTAGGTTGCAGTCGAAAAATGAACTACTTAGTCAAACACAAATTCAAATTCAAAGCCTAATTCTAATTCAAATTCAATACAAAATAATTCACTCATGAAGGCGAAGAGGGATATCCGTATTGCTACTTTCAATGTACGAACTATAAAAAAGGAAAGTAAATTTGCAGAACTTATTGTATCTGCAATAGCAAAAAATCACGATATAATCTGCCTTCAAGAACATAGGCTTATCCACGAAGGGGTAGATACAAATGAACGTTCACTAGGAGATTGGCGTCTGATAATTTGCTCAGCATGGACAAATAACGTAAATGCAGCTACCGGTGGAATTGGAAAACTTCTGAACAAGCTTTCATATAATGCTTTAGCAAATGTCGATATAGTATCCAATAGAATAATGATATTAAACTTTAATGAAAATCCACAAACATATATCATAGTAAGTTATAGTCCAACAAATGTATGTGATCCAACTGAAATTGAAAATTTCTATGAAAATATAACCTCTACCACAATACAAATTATAAAACACAATGTTTTAATCATAGCCGGCGATTTTAATGCTCATCTAGGTATTCAAGATGGTTTCAAGTTCACACTGCATGATGAATCAAATATAAATGGAATTTAACTCAAAGATTATATTTTAGAAAATAATGTATTATGTCTAAACACTCTTTATCAAAAAAGAAAGGGTCAACTATGGACACACAAGTTACCAAACGGAAATAAAGTTCAGCTTGATTACATAATGATAAATAAAAATGGACAAATAGTAGCTAAAACTGCAGAGCTTTTTTCTTTTTTGAAAGCTTAACAAACCTGATATCCAAAATAGATTTGTGAATAAAGTCAGAAACAAGTTTTATTTACTTAAAGGCAAAAATCCAACATATCAACCAATATCATATATGAACTTTTCGAAACTTCATGCAGAAAAATTGCAAAAGATATAATACCGATTAAAGACAAATTAAAAAAGAGAACAACTTGGGAGAATCAAGATATATGTTTAAAAATAAAAAACCTATATGAAGCTGCACAATTAAAAAACTCTTGTCCATCTGAAAAAAATAAAACAAGAAAGCTATCTTAAATCGAAAATAGGTGTAATCAAGATGGCAGTATCAAACAAAAAGTCACTTATGGCTTTTAAAGCAGTTAATAATTTTAGTGGAAGAAAAAAAGAGCAATAAATCTAAGATAAAATCAAGAGAAGAAAGAATAATTGTGTGGCATAATCACTTCAAATATCTTATTGGAAATCCACCTGAAATAACCATTTCAGCTATATAATAAATTACAAATCATTTAAACATAGAAATTGCCATTTTTACAAAGTATGAACTATTAAAAGCAAAAAACATTATCAAAAATGGAAAGGCATACGGACTGGATGTAATCCCTATAGAAATCTTGAAAATAAATGAATTTCAAGACTTTTTATTAATATGCTGCAATAAAGTATATGAACAAGATCCAATCGATATATGAAATAAGGGTTGTATAATACCTTTACTAAAGAAGGTAGACCTGAGCTCTACAAACAACTATCGTGACATTACTTTAACATGTATAGCTGCACAAATATACAATCTAATGTTACTAAATAGAATAATGCCTGCGGTAGATATTATATTACGATAACATCAGAATGGTTTAGAACTATTAGATCTACCTCTAGTCAAATACTTACGGTTAGAAGAATTATCGAAGGCGCAAAAATATGACAGCTACTATCTTTTTCATCGATTTCTCCAAAGCTTTCGATTCCATACATCTAGGAAAGATGGCAGAGATACTCAATGCGTACGGTATACCAGATGAGATTATAAGTGCTATCATGATAGCATACACAAATACTAAATCTATTGTGAGAACTGACGATGATGATACTGAATTATAAACATCTCGGGTGAAGTTTTGCAAGGTGATACACTTGCCCCTTTTCTTTTCATAATTTGTCTTGACTATGTTTTGAAGAAATCCTTAGACCGAAATAACTTGGGTTTACCCCATCGATATAAAGAAAGTGGATAAGCAATTGAATGTAGTTTATGGCACTATCCGCTACGGGCGCTGCAGTTGAAACCCACTATCCGGCCCACTACTTTTTATTTATAATAATATTTATTTATACATATATATATATTGATAATTACTACAAATTTTAATGTACTATCTATACTAAAAATAAAATTTAATATTTAAAATACATCATATCAACATTCCTCGTAATTTTGTGTATTTAAATTGAAGATATCATAATATTTTATTGAAATGTATTGATATTTATAATCTATATCCATTGATATAGATATAATTCACTTTAATCTATTTCGACGAAAAGCCTACTGTTTTAATATTTGACATATATAATATGACTAATATCCAATCAAAATCACTGATACCATTTTGTTAATTTATCGATAAAAGTGTCATTCACATCTTTTACATGCATTGCGTGCTTCAATTGCTTATCCACTTTCTTTATATCGATGGTTTACCCTCATTGAAAGAAGGAGCAAAAGATATCCAGCAATACAATTATAGATGTTGATTATGCAGTAGCTATAGTAACCGATAAAACCAATGAAGCAATAATACTTTTACATGAAATCGAACATTCTGCAAAAGAAATTGGGCTATCTATAAATACTAGAAAGACGACATATATCAGTATAAATCAAGGAATAAATGAAGGTATAAAAAGCCTAAACGGTAATAATATTAAAGAAGTTTCTGATTTTAAGTATCTTGGAAGCTACATCCAGTCAACAGAAAAATATATCAATATCAGATTAGCTAAAAGCTGGGAAGCCTTAAATGAGATGAACTCTATATGGAAATCTAGACTAACTGATACAATGAAAAGAAACTTTTTCCGAGCAACTATTGAGTCGGTGTTAATATATAGTTCTATTAGCTGGACTCTAACAAAAAAATCGCTTGAAAAAAGAGTTAATGGAAATTATACTCGAAGGCAGCGTGCCATCCTAAATAATTCTTTGAAAGACCATTTTCACGTCGATAAGACAATAAAGATTGAGTTTTGCTGTTCACTGTTGGAGATCCAAATTGGAACCGGCATCGGATGTTATAATATGGCAAACTACTCATGGTAAAATAAATTGAACCACTATTGAACCAAGAATATAATGTTATTGCCAAAATAGTATCATGAACATCATATCTATAGAACGTGTGCTGTGACGGTATATTCTGCAGATCTCCACGGACAATACAACCACGATTACCACACGACATACATCATACAGCATACGACGTAAATCATGCCGTTTCAACTCATGAGTCATCAGTAACGGTAGCGATAACAGTTGCTTACACTTTGTATTGTTGCTATATTATATGTACGCCAATATATTTATGAGATGACTTGCTTTAATAAAAAATATATTTAATGGATCCATACTTTAGTACTAGCTAATAAATATAAGAAAAAAACCAAGTCATATACGATGACTAGATTTCAATTAATACGTGAATAGCTTAGTCATTAGACGACTAGGTTACGTAAATGTATAATGTTAACCTAGTCGTTATAGGCTAAATATAGCGACTAGCTTTTAACATATATGAATGGCTTATTTTTCTTAGTGTAACAATTTCTGAACGTATGTGTTTACGTGACAATATGTTCACGAGTGAGTGCGTCACACACTGCGTCACACACTGCGTCACACACTGCATCACACACTACGTCACACACTGCGTCACACACTGCATCACACACTACGTCACACAATACGTCACACACTGCGTCACACACTGCGTCACACACTACGTCATACACTACGTCACACACTGCGTCACACACTGTGTGCGTTAAGGAGGATCTTAACAAGGTAACCCAGCAAACAGTAAGAGCAGCATAATAGCAGCATAATATACATTTAATAGCAGCATAATAGCACAATGTAAACATTTGAGGCTCTAGCATATGCTGTTATGCTGCTATTATGCTGCTCTTACTGTTTGCTGGTAATACACCTCGGTGTTATCACACGCGTATCTTAATGGAAATCACATGGAAAACGATAAACTCGTTTGTAATAACTAAAGTACACATACTATAGTATAGATTAACTAAATTACACATACTGTAGTGTATATAATATAGCGTGGTTATCGAGCGCTTGCGATTAAACATATATAATGAAAAACACCCTTTTTTCACCAATTAACAATGGATTGTTTGATTACGCATACGAGTTGTGCATATTAGCCATAGATTAGCTATAGTCTATTGACTATACCCAAGTAGTCATGTGGTTTTAAATGCGCCTTAAAATGTTGATAACAAATCGTGATAACGTCCGCCGCTGGTGTACACGCGGCTTAACTTATTGTACACACTGTAAAGTGTACAATGAGTACATTGTGTACATAGTATTCACATGCACACGCGTCTCGTACACAGTGTCCTGTTACTAGAGTTACTCTGAATATGTCACGTGTTTATAATACCGTATATAATGATACTGTATACAAAGTGTGTATTACGCACCGCCTGTATAGGTACCAGTGAACAATACATGTACACGCCGTACATCGTATACACCTCTAGAATATTCCACACCATAACAACAACAACAATAGCGAATAATAGATCTCGTGACGTCACCTATGTGTAAGAAACCACCCCTCTCGATACCAATATAACACGTATACTATACGTAGGTAGACTTTAGTCTGTACTTGTAGGTGTTAAAGTGTACACCCAAGCCGGTGAACACTGGAACAGGGGGGTGGGGCGGGGTTATTATCGGCTATTGTTTACGATACACGTGTTACCCGGTAGATATTATGAAATGGTTATTAACAATAGAGTATTGTTAATTAACGCGCTCTAATTGCACATAACACATTATAAATATGACTTAAATATATGTATATATACATACTAAACTAATAGTAATTATCATTTATTAGAAATTATCGCTTATAGAAATCTGTTATTTATATCGAAATATACTGGTACGTATATATGTTAAGTATATATGGTGGTATATCAGTAAGTATTCTACCACTAGAGCAGACCGCTGCCAGAACAGTATATATCTTTTTTATTATTGTATATTATTTATTTTATTTTCTTTACTTCTCATTACATATTGTGTATATATAATTATATAATAATTCATATTATTGTGATATATATATATATATATGACTTAAACCCTAAACAAAATTGATTAAAAAGTAACAACTCTGTTCATGTATAACATTCAAATTAAATAAGTAAATTAAACAAAATTAATAATTTAGATTTCTATCATTTTGTATTTTGTAATGATTTCATATGTATATTAATTATAATTTTATAATATATAATATATAATAATTATTACTTATTCTAACTATATATATAGTTTGTTTAAATTTAACTATATTTGTATTGATTTTAAACGTTAGAATTACAGTTTTCAGTTTAACAATATCAAAAAATTTAAATATTTACATATATATATATTAGCATGTCATTAATTAATCTAGAATTATAATTATAGACTAATTATGCATTGCAATCATATTCAGGGTCAACATTATGCAATTCATATGTAAAGCATTTACAAAGAACAAATATATAAATAGTTTTAAAAATTACCTCAACAAATATTTACTATTTTTTTTATATTTTGTATATGTTTAGCCGACCCTTTACTATTAAATTGTATACATTTTATACAGTATTTTATATATTACTCACTTATTCTATATTTAAAAAATTATCAATATATATATATATTATATTATACATTTTATAATTATTATCTTTTATCGATGTTTTTTTTATTTTTTTTATTTGTATTTCTTTATTTTTCTATATATTATAAGTATTTTAATTAGTTAATTTAATATTTTATTTTTATCTTTTATCATTAATATTTTATATTAACTATATTATGATGAAATTTGATGATAAAATTATGAGAATTGGTAACATTTAATTAAATGATTATTAAATGTATTGTTATTGTTATTTTTATTTGGTGGAGTCCTTTCATCCCATCCAGGAACTTAGATGAAGTTTTCACTTATAACCATATATGGCTCTAATGTCCCTTCGAAGCCGCTCTAATGTTAAGGCATCAATGGTTTTAACGAGAGCCGATCATTTATTTATACACAATTATATAAAATCACTTCTAAATAATATTTTAAGACTCATTTTATAAAATTAATTAATGGTCCGGACGAGGCTCGAACCCGTGTCCTATAGGATATATCCGATAGTATACTGCTTGCATGTCATGGTACTTGGTATGATGATGTGAACGGTGATATATATATCCTATATCCTATAGGATATTTAGGTTTTTATTAATATTTTGTAAATCTCCTACTATAATATATCATTATCATTAAACTATGAAGCCGATATAAAGTTGATGATTTATTATTATTACACATTTTAAAGTTAATTACAGTTCTACATTATTATTTGAATGTTCAGTAGACCGGTTCGTACTATTTTTTTTCTAGTAATTTTATAAACCTTCACATCTATTACAATTATGTATGCTATAATGAATAAGTGTTTACAATTTTAGACCTATATCTTAAATAGTTGTATGTCACGAGACCTTTTTATTTTAACATTGAATACATATACAATTTAATATGTGGGAGATATAGAAATAAGTTTTATTCTATTTATAAAATTGAATGATTTTTTTAACCAACTATGGATATATCCTTGAAACATATATTACAAGTAGTATTAACAATACAAAATATTTTTCATAACAGTCTAGATTCCCAAATTTTATAAAATAATTTTAGTAAAAAAAAATATCTAAAAATCGTATAATTTAATATAAATAAATTATAACAATTTAATTTAAAAAAATAAAATTTATAATTTATAGATAATAATAATACAATTCAAATTAATTATTAAAAAATTATAAATTATTTTATAAAAAAAAATTAACATCATTTGTAAATTTTTTTGGATTTTTATTTGAAATATGAAATACAAAATATGTTTACATATTTTTTAATTTGTTATGTATAAATGACATTTATATCTAACTTATTTCCACAATTGAATTCAATATGATCACTCAAATTTTTATAAAGTATAATTATATATATTAATTTTAAAAATTTATTATTTTTTTGAATTATTTTGAAATAAATACTTTGTAAAATGGTGTATTTCTCGAGTTTTAGGAGACATTAATATTGGTAATTTGTAGATATAAAAATTTACCAATATTAATGTCTCCTAAATATAAATAATGGCATATATTATATTAATTCATTAAATATAATACAAATACCTAATTAATTTTAAATATTTTAATTTTAAATGTAAATATCAAAGATAATAAGATGGTGGAATGACTATTATATATGTGATATTTTAAATTAAATTTTAAAATAATAATTTATATTTCAAACCTTAAATGGTTCGTGACCAAAGGTAACTATTTTTTATAAAAATTATTAATACATATTATACTAAAATATAGATATGTATTATATTTTATATGAAGGATTACAAATTGATTCGAACGAACCGGTCTACTGTACAGTGTACACTGTGTACACTTTACACAACACGATATAATATTATTAGTTTTTTACACTTTAACATTTTTCGTTTGCAATATATATTTAAAATGTATTATTTAAATGTAAAATTATATATTAATAATATATTAATATTACAGGTATACTATTAAAGATAGCATGGTCATATAACTCGGGTTACTCTGCTAAGTTATGAATTATTTCATTATAATTATTCAATTTATTTCAAGTTTGAAAGAAGCTTAAACCGAATACAAAGATAATTTTATTGATCAAACAATATTTACGATATTGTGAAATGTATTTTATTTATATTATTGATTATTTTCGAAAAATTATTAGGTGAATGTAAAATTTATTTATGTAAAAAATTAATACATTCTTTATTTGTTTCTTTATTTAATTTCTTATTATTATGTATTTATTTATTTAAATAACGTATACGTTATCGCTATTACAAATACGCGTTTACAAAT
>OZ025241.1:9649880-9654880 GCA_964019155.1 Osedax fenrisi | reverse complement strand
ATAATTAATATATATGTGTTTTAGCTGATGACGAAAATGTAGAATATGAAAAATAAATAAGTGGAGGCAACATCACTGGTATATATATCAGAGAGATTAATCTGAATATTTGTAAAAAAAAATCATTCGCAATTAATATAAATATTTATATATATATATATATATATATATATATATATATATATATATATATATATATATATATATATATATATATATATATATATATAATTATATTACTACACAGTTATTTATTTATAAATTAATTTGATTTTTATTATATAATTTTATTAATTATTTTATTAAGTTTTAAAGAATCAAGCTCATAATATATGTATCTATATATCTTACCTATAGGTACTTATGTAGTTAATATGTACCTACGTACGATATTATTGAACAATTATTAATAGTATTAACGCTATTAAGAAAATAGATTATAAAATAATACCATTAATATTTATGTAGGCCATACCTATAGTTATTTATATTAAAGGCTTAATATTAATATATATATATATATAGCCGCGCATACATATAACGTGTTCATGTGCAAAATTATGTATTATAGTTATAGTATTACAATGTTAAATAAGTCTAAAACCTCTCTAATTAATTGTTTTCGTTTTACTTCTAGTGTCTACCAGTAATCTAGGTGGAACAACTTATTTCATATACCAATTCTAATATGAATCTTGTTTTTAATTCTGATAGTAAGCTAAAATGGTTATCTGCTAAACAGCGATACATATATTATGTTATATCGAATGATTATATATTTATCAAAGTCCATATATCAAGATATATCTTGAATACCCAATATATTAGGTTATTGAATAGATTCAAAACTACGAGTAACAATAAATAATAATAACAGAAATATAAATAAGTTGTAATTTACACACAACGAAAGTAAATAAAATAATAATAAAGGCAATATTTGGGATGTCGATCAAACGAGCTGAATACATCATATAATAACTAGGGTAGAGGTATCGGGTTGGTCAGGTCCATGGGATATATGCATATAGACCATGGGCCCCATATAGGAATATAGGATTATATGCCCATACATCCCGAGGAATGGATGGTCCCTGCATATTGGTTGTTTGTAAGGGCGCTGCAACTGGGGGGACGGAGGGATATATCCCCCCCCCACTTTAAAATCTAGGGGGGACCTAATTTATATTGGTCCCCCCCCCATTTTTACCTTAACATTTCTTTTAATTGGTTGATCCCCCTACATATAAAATCGTTCCAGCGCCCCTAGTTATTTGACATCTCTTCACACCTAGAATATCAAATGATTATACATACCGGATTGATTCAATACATTAACTATAGTTATATGATTAATTACGATAAATCCTTCTCCATCCATGCTCCAAAAATCTGGAATCATCTCCCTCACCATATCAGATCAATTGACTCAACTGTACCATTCAAGTCAAAGCTCAAAACATACCTTTTTCCCAATAATACATTGAAAGCACGTCCGAAAACTTCAATAAAGAAGTTGATGGAAGTGCCTAAACCAATTAGGTAACAGATAACAGGTAACAATATATCGGCTATTCCAGCAAAGTGTTCCTTCTATCGTATTCTCCATATCTTTCCAGTGTAAACCACAGGTCAGACTGGCAAAATATGGCAACAGATGTTGTCGGCATTCTACAGCTGCGCTACACTATTAAAAATAAGGGTATAACATTATGAATTATATGGTATAACATATGGAAATACGAGTTATACCATACAATTACGTTAAATGGTATAAGATCACATATTATATGGTATAACATTTGTTTTTTTTAGTTATACCATATAGCTATAAGCTAGCTTAATTTAAATGGTATAAGATCACAAATTATATAGTATAACATTTGTTTTTTTTAGTTATACCGTAAATGGTATACCAGGACGCCACGGGGTTATACCATTTTTTAATCAATGTTATACCATTTATTTCTAACAGTGTATGGACTATCTCGACAACCAAGACTTGCGATGTCCGTAGAACACGTTTCGCGAGAAAACTCAAATATTGTATTGTTATTTATTTTTAATATTCTTATATTTCATTTTATATTATTTGTTGTTAGGTTGTTAACCAAATGCGTTCGTTGAACACTATTATGCCTCATACCTCACGACCGAGATGCTATGCCATGTACGCCGTACACACGTGTGCGACTATTACTATCGTGTATACCACTGCGACCGGTTCTACTGCTACAAGTTGATTATAATGTATACGATATAACGTCTACTTTTACAATTGTTACATATCATACACTCCTGTGACTTAAGTCAGTCATTACTAATGAGTCATTAGTTAATATATATATATTAACTAATGAAATATTTAAACCATGTTTACACCTATGCATATAGCAATATTACTTATAATATATATATATATATATATTATTATTATTATTATTATTATTATCAGATTTAGGTACAAGTACCTGGGTAATTGTAGAAGCATTACTGCTTGTCGAGACAATTACCCTTAATTTAACTTGTTGACAGATATAAAATAATTTAATTCCATTATATAAATATAATGGAATGTGAATATTGTGGAATATAAAATATATATAATAATAATAAGGTTGACTTCATGTTTACACAATATTGATAAAATAAAATTAGTATCTATTTCCCTATTCAGCAATAATATTTTTAATTATTTTTTAAATTTGTAATTTGTTTGTTCTGCTATTAGTTTCTACCTCAAATTATATTTTAATATTTTAAAATTTTTATTAATTTTAATATATGTAATTAATGTAATTAATGTTATCTCTTCTCATACTTTTACATTAATTTCTTCTTTTAATTCATATTTTATACTATAATTACGATTCGATTTATCGATTTATTAAAAATATTAGTATAATAGTATTATACTAAATAAGTAATATAATGTATATCTACATATTGTCTTTCAATTCTTAACTTGAAAAATATCTAAATATTTGTTATTTTGTGTAGATTATTTATTTTTGAATATTTGCCAATATTTATATATATATATATATATATATATATATATATATATATTATTATTTATATTAAATTGTAATTTATTTATTAATCTTAATCTTTATTGTCTGTTTTATCTTAATGATTTTTGATACTTTTGTAAAGTTCTTCACAAGTATAATTATTTGATAAGTATATATACTTATTCATAATAGATATATCTTATTCATAATTAGATTTAGTGTAAACAGTAAGTCAACTTAGTTATAACTTTATGTTATATTAGTAATAAACTAAATGTATTCTATTTTTACGAATTTATTATTCCAATTATAATTGTAATTTTTAGGACTTGTCAGAATGATAAGGGTAATTTTCTCGATAAGCTCTGCTTCTATAAGTACCTGGTTGTTAAAACCAAATCTAATAATATATATATATTATTCTAATACGAAATTAATATCTTGCATATATTTTCTATTTAAATAAATTTGATATTTTGTTGTTAACTAATACAGCGTCACGAGCGATATTACAGCACCACGCACCCGGATGTACCTACACGGATACATAATAAACAACCACAGACTCGCGTTATGTATCGAATATTAATAAGCGGTTACACGGACTCGAAAACACGTCAACAATATGCTATTGTACTACGTCACGGATCTATTGTTCTTCTAGGGTCGATGCGTCATAATTCTATTGAGTGTGTATACATGTTGACCCTGAGAAATAAAGAATAAATAATCATGTTCTTTCAAGATCATTCTCAACACTATGCATAGAGAGCTATATATATGTACTTAATTAAGCATTAATGCATTTGGGATATACCCTTTATATAGTATACCCAAAGATATTGTGAAGTACCTTTGTAAAATCGTTGGTATACCTATAGGCCTACTAGTTTGATTCTCACTCAATAATAATGTGATTTAATCAATTTTCAACATTGTTCATGTTCAACTATTCGTTTGAAGTCATCACAACTGTAATTTGTCTATATATTTACATATACATACATACATATTCATATATATATATATATATATATATATATATATATATATATATATATATTTATCTAAATAAAATGCTACCGTTTAATCTATTTTTAGATCGGTATGGTTTTTTATGCCTATACTTGCATGCAATCGCACCCTATAGGGTGTATATATTCGTGTGAATATGCGGGTGCAAGAATGTTCTAAATGTCGAGTATAAACGTCAATTACAACGTTACTAGTAGGACAATCTAGATTATGTAATCAATGTAGCAAGTCCGTGCAGGCCTATATAGTTCTATAGAGATCGATATGTTCATCAATAACCGATATTGATTATTTAGTCTACCGCGTGGTAGCTAGTTGAGTGGTAAGTTTTTTTAGTGAAGTCACGTGAATTATTTGTTATCAATCGCTCAACTAAAATTACGTACTCAATGTTTTAAATGTTTACATTGGTATTATTAATTCGAGAATTTATGTATATATATATATATATATCGTTATATAACTTTATTATTGAACGAGCTGTCGTGTGTTTACAATACCTGTATCGGTTAAGGCTTTAACATATTAACTGTGAGGGAATTCCACCTAGTTACATAAATTACATACTAAGTTAATACACATATAATGTAATGACCATCTGATATGAAATGTTGTTTAAAGTAGCTGAAATTACGTAATATGTATATTTAATGTTGATTTATATATATATATATATATATGTATATGTAGGAATATACCTACATCGAATAGAATGAAAAGATGATACTGAACTCTGGATGTAAAAAAATGTTTATAACGGAAATGCCTTTCACACTTTTAAACATATATGTATATTTATATGCACATACATTTATTTTAAATAAATATATTCATATACAAAATTAATATGGGCATTTATTATTTTGAATGAATAGGGTGATAATTAATATTGATTATTATTAATATTATTGAATATATATAATTACGTTTGTATTTCCCCCTAGTGAACAT
>OZ025241.1:9454880-9644880 GCA_964019155.1 Osedax fenrisi | reverse complement strand
AATGTGGGTTTTTATATATATATTTTAAATATACTATAATATAAAATTAATGATTCATTATTATTACAGATTTTAAAGTGGGGAGTATTATTTTATTTTGTTTTTTTCTGTATTATATTTATGTTTCATATATATTTTGTTTAAATGTTTCAAATATATTATTTTATTAAAATACATTATTAATTTACTATTATTTCAGATTATAGTGATACGTATTATATTATTTGTTTCATAATAGTATTGGTTTGTTTTGTTATTAACGTGTTCTGTTTGTGTATATGTATATTGGTTTATTTTATTTTTAACGTATTCGGTTTGTATATATGTTTCAAATTTATTATACAATTAAAATATAAAATAATAATGTTCTACCTACTATTATTACAGATTTTGATAAGTATTACATTATTTGTTTATTTCATAGAATATTCTATTATTAGTTTATTTGTTTTATAATATGTTCTGTTTATAATATATTTAAAATGTATCATTTAAATATTTTAAACTATATAACCATTTAAACTATATAACTAATAATGTATTACTAATAAAGGGTACAAAGATAGAAATGATTCTATAAAGTTAAAGTAGAAATTGAATATTTCGATGACACTTACAAAATAATGTATTTTATTTCTATTTTCAATTATTTTTACGCTATATTTTATTTCTATTTCGATAATTTTTCATTTATTTTTACAATATAATTTATTTCTACTTTCGATTATTTTTCATATATGTTAACCTTAATTGTAAAACGTTTTAATTTCTTTAATTTTTTTTAATTTTTGTTTATTTCGTATTATTCTTTGTTTATTTCTATAACATATGTTATCGTTAGCAAATATTTATACTTTATACTTTCGATTATATTTTCGACTATGTATTTGCTTAAATAGATTATCAATCAATAATATAAAATGTTCTTCAGAATATCGAGTATAAAGAACGTGTATACAAAAAGGGTAATATTGTGACAAAATGTCCGTGTTTTATAGTGATAATATATCCGTGCAATGCACTGGTTCTATCGTAGCCGTATGGATGTGTAAAACACGGACATGTTGTCACAATAACACACTTATTGTATACACGTTCTTTATACTCGATATTCCGAAGAACCTTTTATATATACGAATCGTGTATACACGCATTTTCTTCGGTAGGGCAATTGCCCTTAAGATAACCCCGCCGTAACGCGATGCTGTAGGTCGCGCCGATTACTACGGGGCCAGTATAAACTAAAGCAGCGATCACATATAGCGACTTTGCTGCAAAATCGTCGAGACAGAATTGTGCACATATAGCAAACATGTTTGCTATTCATTTTGCTGCAAAGTTGCTGCGATTTTGCAGTGATTTTGCTAGTGAATATTTTTTACTGCAAATTTTGCCGTGGTGTTCACACCTGGCGATTTTGTTCGTCGTGATTTTGCTGCAAAGTTGCTGCGATTTTGCAGCAAAATCGCTATATGTGAACGCAGCTTAAGAGATATACACCCGGTCCCAGTACGTGCAACCACTACTGGCTAGAGTAGCTGAAGTGGTGGTAGGTCTTGCCTGTAGTATCACTTCGATAGGTATCAACGGGAGATGTTGTAGTGTTCTCAGAGTATTTAGTTCGACTCGTTAACGATGTCTCGATCTACACTCGGGATCTGATGCTAGTGTCGTGTTATCTGCGATAGACTTGACATTAATACAATGATAGTACTAATGCCTATATCTATACTTAACGTACGATGTCAATACCAATGCCTAATAGGTAATACTATAATAGTATGCCTACCTACCTCGTGATTCAATAGTATCAATCGAACTCGCAGGTTATCTTCGCAAGAGTTATATGAGTTATAAATAGATTTATGTGTATGCTCGTTGTACCTTATAGTCTATAAGTAGTCTACAACTTGTAGACTACAAGTATACTTGTAATAGTAATTATTCATATAGGCTAATAAGTTTCTATATTTATCTACATTGTTCGAGTATTATTAATTATTATTTTCACATTTTCTGTTCTCATGATAATAATATTTAGAGAATTAAAAAAATATTTCGATCTATTTATGAGATATATAAATCTATTTATAGAGTACACTGCACCATTGTTATATTGATAACTGCACGGTTAATTAGTAATCTCCATCACTTTACTCGTGCAATTATAAGTGCATATTGTATACAATTCAGATAACATGACATATTTATAAAGTAATTGTTACCTACTAATTTTCAAATATCCATAAGAGAAATACTTTATCTATTTTTCGTATTTCATATCAATTATATATACAATATATTTTGCTATCATAAACAATTGTATAGATAAAATGATAATTATAAAAATAATGTTTTAAAAACTTTAATAATGAAAATTTATATGTGATTGTAAATTCCTTATTTTTGTAGTTTTATGAAATCATGACCAGGTATTTAAATGTTGTGTACAATTTAATGCTTTTGTAAATTTAAATGTGTGTATATTGTTATAATATAATAGTTGTTTTATGATTCAGGTAGTATATACACATATATATATATATATATATATATATATATATATATATATATATATATATATATATATATATATCGATATATTGAAAATCAATAGATTATCTTATTGGCAAACATATTATTGTTTTTCACAAATTATCGAGTTTAAGTATTCACACTTATGTCTATAGATGATTTATCGACGCATTATATACCCAACCCTAATATGAGTTATTTACCAACCCTAGGGGAAAGTACCCGAATATGGACAGTGCCCGAATACGGACACTCTCGGTATCTCAGAAACTATAAATCCTACAAAAAAATATTTAATTAATAAAATATTCATAATTATAATATATAGTCTAACAAATTATTTTTATTTTTTTAATTAATCACAATATTGCTGATATATCCAATAAACTGATTTTTGTATTACGTTTTTAAATTTATGAAAAAAAATGTCAACTTAAAACCTTCTCAAGAATATACATATGTATCGATATAAAATATAACACATAAAAAATATTATTAAAAAATAAAGTATTCTAAAATATATATATATAATTTCTATATTTGTTATCAAATATTTATTAGTTATAAGCATATATCTATAGGTCATATACGTCCATAATACGGCCACTCTGTGTATCTTAATACGGACACCCTATAACCAATCAGCGCGCAGCATATGAACTATTCTGATTTTCATAAAAATCGCTTGCGTTATAATAGTAATACCACCAATAAAGCTAAATCTAACATTTTTATTATTTAAATACTTAAATTGTATTATTAATTAAAAATTAAAAAAAATAAATAAATTATTTACTAATTAAATTAGAATAAATTGTTCATACAATTAATTATAAATAATGTAATTATAATTTATCTGATTGGTTCATCAATAATATATGGTTTATCTAGTTGTTTATAGGATTCCGTATTATAACACAAGGTGTACGTATTCGGACATGGGTACCGAATACGGACACCCCCGTTAACTATAGAATTAAAAGATTACATATAATTTTAAAATCACAATAATATCTATAATCATATAATATTAATATAATGTAATTTATGAATAAAAATAACGATTCATAAAATATTAAGATCATTTATTGTTCAATTTTCCGTATTAGGTATCCACTTTCTCCTAGTAACCTAGTCATCCTACATTTAATATATATATATACAGTCAACTCCCGATAAGTCGGACTCGCAAGGGACCGGGAAAAGTGTCCGAATTAGCGAGATATCCGACTTATCCGAGATTAAGAATATCATGCAAATAAGACATGAAATTCGCAGCGCGAGTTAAATGGTTAACGAAATATGTAATTATGCTACAATCAACAACATAAAATGTTGTATTCAATTATATTACTTACTAAAATTATAATATTCATTATTTAAAGTAAACATTTCTGATAATTTATAGAAAGTCCGACTTATCCAGTATAAAAATCATAAAAATGACTATAATGTGTCCGACTTATAGAAAAGTCCGACTTATCCAATCTAACTTATCCGACTTATCCGATTAATTTAACATGGAACTAGATAAAAATCCAACCAAACCAACTAAATGTGTCTGACTTATCGAGAAGTCCGACTTATACGTAGTCCGACTTACCGAGAGTTGACTGTATATATATATATTAATATGGTTATATTTTTAGCTTATATGATTAATTATTTTTTATTATATATGCATTGTTATATAAGTATGTGCTATTAAAATATTACAGTATATATATATAGCATTATATTGTATACATTTATATAAATATATATAGAATAACATTTATCAAATAATACAACTGACTTAATGATGAGGACAATTAATTATTAGGAGTAATGTAGAAAAAATGAATTATTTACAAATACAATAATAAATATAATTAAATAAGTCGATTAGTAATTAAAAGATATATAGCCGTATACGGCTGCCTCCATCATACACAATGATATAAATTCGCCATTGTTTATAATGGATGACTAATATGCCTACGCTAATTGATATAGGACAAGATCTACTTATTTATGATGAGTCATCAATGATTACAACGCATTAAACCCGCACAGCTACTATAACTACATTTATACTGAAGTGTATCGATGGGGTCCATCGATACACTTAACTCTAGCTGATTATCGATACTTATACTTATGCTTATCATAACTGCACGTGTACATATACTTGTATATGGAATAGACTACACTATTCGCGATATCACGAATGTGCCAGAAATACTATGGGCGTGGTTTATGGGCGTTACCACTGAAGGCGTAGTCGAGCAGGGCTAGAGAGAACTGTATAGATCTAGTTCTTTCTAGCTCTACGGGTGCGATCTTTCTATATCGTACTATTTCTCTTTTTATTCACGCGAGAACCTCGCCAGATCTCACCAATTCTCGCCGAGTTATTGTTATTATTGTTATGCGCATGCGTAATTATAAGCGCACCGACATATCGGTATCCAGAGCTCGGCTACACTCCAAGGTCGCTTAATCATCGAACGAATTGTCTATAGACAATTCGGTATAGGTAATACCTATAGGTTCTCTTTTTAATTGCATCGTGTGACACGGCCCCGTATAAAAAGGTCATCTAGATTCGATGGTAGGGGGCTTGCTATCACTCGTGTATACCGATATGTGGGCGTGTCGTAGAAAAACTATCACGAGAACATAAATCTTACGTAACCGATACTTAATCCGTACTCGATATTAATCTCGATAACTCTGAAGTGAATTATCTATGTTCGATGCTTTTTTAGTCGTTGATTGTTGTCGTTACGCGTTTGTAATTATCGCTAAATTCATCGATTTCAATAACATTATTTATTCGTTCACTTTTTAAAGTTTCGGTAATTATTTAATTATATACGTATTACTAATGTAATATATATATATATATATATATATATATAAAACCTGTAAATACATTGTACAATGTATATTGATTGTAGTATTTAACAGTAACATATAGTTTAGGTATGTTTAATTATACTCTTATAAGATTTATACTATATTTATAAATAAGTGTTAGATTATAAATTAATATAGAATATAAAATTAATAATACTTGAATTAATTTATATTTATATATAAATATATATATATATATAAATATATATATATATATATATATATATATATATATATATATATATATATATAGTATAATGTATACAATGCACGGCGTACATTATACAGTGTACACTGTACATTGTTCAGGTATAGGTTGCATTGTATCAAATGTACCATATTTATAGATAAAATGGCATATTAATATATTTTTCATTAATATCTTTATTATATTATTGTATATATAATAGTATTAGCAATGACAGGAAGTATGATCTCTATCTCTGCAATGGTTGCTTTTGTACCCCGACCTATATACTTGTCAGTGATACATTTAATATATGTCAATGATTTAATTATTTGAATCAAAGATATCATTGATATTAATTTATATATCAAATAATAATGCATTCATATTTTAAATTGTATTTCTATATATATTTGATTAAAAATACGAATATATTGATACATTAGATTCAAATTGAACGATGTTTTTATATTATTTATGTCGACACTCCAAATAATATAATTTGTATTAAATTATATTATAAATCAAAGTATATTAAAATCATTTATTTAACAACGATTTTTACATTGATTTTCGTATCAATTCAAATTTCTACTCCTCGTCCATGCTAAAATACGTTAAAATCACTCAAGCGGAAATAAAAGCTTCACAAAATAAGCGTAAACAGATGTCCTTGGTATTAGGAGTCAACATTATAATTCTTTATCGGATAGTTAACACATATAGATCACGCTTAGGTACGGCTATCAAGTAAAACAATGCATTCCATATACGATAATACACGAGTATACACGACAATAACCGACAATATACGATAGTGATGTACGAGCCCACAATGTAGTCCTCGATATAGGACCTACTTTAATATGTATTATGGGATCTATTTTAATGTCATACTCGGAATTCCGAATAATCGATTATATTTCACATGCAATTATAGTGTCATTGTTATTGTTATCTTAGTGGAGTACTTCCGGGAACTTTGTATTATCCAGGATACAACTTTATATTAATCAATATTATAATATATATTTATAATATTATATATTAGATATATTCAGAAACTTAGACAAAGATTTTTCATTTATAACCGAATGGCTCTAATTTCCATTAGACGCCGCTCTCATTTTATCTCACATTCATGGTTTTAACGAGATATGCTTTATATACATACTTATATTATAATATATATCTATAGATCTATAGATCAATCCTAAATAGTACTTCATTTACTCATATTTGTTGGGTCCCACGACGTGTATTTAGTGGGTCCCGCGTCCTACTGTAGGCATTTCTGATGCCTTATAAGGTGATAGCAGATTTATAGCCTACCAGATATATATACCTTGTTACCTTGTGCCGTCGACTCGAAACCGACCCCTGGCGACATACATGTTAGCTATTCTCCATCCCGCTCTGTCTCTAGCATCTAGTATGAGATTCATGATATCTTTAAAGAGATATTTTTGTATATTGTCTAGCCGATTGCAATGTGGTCTGCCTCTTCCTCGCCGACCTTCCATTATTCCTAGCATCATTTGCAATTATATTATATCTGATCTAACAACGTGTCCGAAAATAGATAGAGAGGCCTTAACAATTCTGGGTTCGAGCGTTCTTTTAGGTTGTATAATGTCAATTATATATATATATATATATATATATATATATATGTATATATATATAACTTATAATTAATTACATGTGCAAGAGTACTGATTACTATAAATTAATACTAAATATGACAAGAGTTGTACATAATACAATATCGCGAAGCATCGATAGGAATGTGATAGGGAACGTGTGGGCTTAATGCCATTATTAATGAGGTGTACTGTCATTGTAAATAAGGTATAATTCCAATATAAATAAGGTATAATGCCATGCTTAAGGTATTATGACATGACCAATAAGGTGTTATGACATGTTTTAACACGGTATAACATACTGTATTGAACTCTCTTACTGCGCGCAAGTTTATATTTATTTATTTGTTTTTATTAAATATATAATATATTATATAGATAATATAAATATTTATCTTAATTGATTTATTTATTTAAATGTAAATATATATATATATATATATATATATGTATACTTCAGTACATAACCGATATTATTAGAAGTGTTAATAGGTGATGTTTATTTATATGTTTAATAATAATAATATTATTATTATTTATAAGTATTATTATAATTGTAACGGTAATAACAATGATAACTAAATGGAGCGAATAGATATTATAATATATATATATATATATATATATATATATACTATAGACTATAGTCTATAGTAGACTATAGTCTATAGTATTATGATACAAGTTCGATGGTTTTCTTTGATATCAGATACCATTGGTGAAATGAATTATGGAGATAGTAAGATTCATTGGTGGTAAGTGTCTGGTTAAAATAGAAGTAGGATTTTATAATTTATAGCCTATGAGATGTTAGCCCTATAGGGCTACTCAAACTATAGTTTGAGTTGATGACTAGGTATTACATAGTAAGATGGTTTCAGTCTAAACTCTAGTTTGACCTATTTAGTATGTTGTCAATATCAGTTAATATAGATAACTTTGTATTGGTTAGTATCGAGTTGTAGTATACTGTTATAGTTATTTATAGTTGTATATAGTTGTATAGTTAGTTTCCCCTTATTTCACCCTCACCCAACACACCCCTCTCGTTTACTTCACTTCCCCTTACTCATACTATCCCCCCACCCCTCCCCACAATTAACCACCCTCCACCCCACCTCAATGCTGCTCTTATCAACGCACGCTCTCTTCGTAATAAAATTCCTTCTGTAATTTCCCTCATGACCGACCATGACCTCGACATCCTCTTCATCACAGAAACCTGGCTATCTCCTCTGGATTCTCCTCACAATGCTGCTCTTAACACTCCCCCCTACTTCTTCATTCACAACCCTCGCGACTCTCCTCATCCTGGTGGCGGTACCGGAATACTTTACAAATATTCTCTAACTATCTCTAATATTTCCTATCACTCGTTCTCCCACTCTGAAGCCCTTAGCTGCGCCATCAGTTTACCCTTCTCCCGGACCTTCAACACTACCCTTTTCTACCGTCCTCCCTCTCCCTCCATCGACCCATTCCTAGATGAATTCCGCCTCTTCCTATACACAATATCCCCTAACACCATTATAGTAGGTGATTTTAACTTCTCTAACCCACCCTCGATCCGGTCCCTCAATAATCTACTTACCTCTTTCAACCTTATCCAACACGTCACCTCCCCCACCCATGTTCAAGGCAATAACCTTGACCTCATAATCTCCCCCAAAACTAACAAAATCATCACCAACCTTACTATCGGACCACCCTTCTCCGACCACTTCATAATACTCCTCAACCTTAGCCACCCCAAACCAACTCGACCCCTAACCACCAGAACCTCACGAAAAATACACAACCTCCCCATTCCTGATTTTATTTCTGATCTCTCCTCCCTACCTACCACTACGTCCGCTGAACTTCATCAATCCCTTTCAACTACCCTTGACAAATATGCCCCTCTCGTCACTAGAACCACCATCACTCGTCCCGACTCCTCCTGGTATACCTCATCCTTACTAAAACAAAAGCGCATTCTGCGCACAGCTGAAAAACACTACCTAAAACATCCCTCCCCTACTTCACTTACTTCCTACAACAACCTGAAAAACATCCACCGTAAAGCCATCACTACCGTCAAAGCCACTCACATCACCCTAAAATTCAACAAACTTTCCAATGATAGTAAATCCATACACCGACTCTCTGCCCAACTACTTGGTCGCTCACACAAAGCTCCTCCCCCCACTACCACCCCCGAACAATTACCACTCCTCTTTGACAAATATTTCAACGATAAACTTTCCATCACCCTTTCCACCCTTCCCACCCCTGTCATTCCCACCACTCCCATCACCTTTCCCTTCTCCCTTGACAAATTTGAATCTCCCCCACTTGATCAAATCATCTCCCTTCTCAAATCTACCTCCTCAACCTCATCCCTTGACCCTCTTCCCCTCCCAATACTAAAGCAGATAACTAACACTACTTGCAACTCCCCTTCATCAAATCATTTGCGGTTCACTTTCTTCCGGCTCCGTCCCTCCCGATTTCAAAAAGCAGTCATTACCTCTATCCTTAAAAAGCCCCACCTTGATTCTCTGTCCCCCTCTAACTACCGACCCATCTCTAACCTCTCAATCCACTCTAAGATCCTTGAACGTGTTATCTCCTCCCAACTTATTACATACTTTACAACCAATAAAATCCCCAACATCTTCCAAAGCGCCTACCTCCCCCACAAATCTACTGAATCCGCCCTAACCCTCATTACCTCCGACCTACTCTCTGGCCTTAACAACAACCGTGGCACTATACTCTTCCTTCTCGACATGTCCTCCGCTTTCGACACCCTTTACCACAATGTCCTAATACACAGACTCTCCGCTATCGGCATCACCGGCATTGCCCTTAACTGGTTCACCTCCTACATTACCAACCGCTCTTCCTCAGTCATGATTAATACACACTCTTCCCCCTCCCGCTCCATAACCCACGGTGTCCCCCAGGGTTCTGTCCTCGGCCCATTCCTCTTCAATATTTACCTCCTACCCATGTTTGACATCTTCACTGACTACCCCGACATCTCCTTCCATACTTACGCCGACGACCTTCAACTATATCTTAACTGCACATACTCCCCTACTTATGCCCCTGACCGACTCTCCTCTTGTATAAAGTCAATACACCACTGGCTTACCTCCAACTCTCTAAAACTAACCCCACTAAAACGGAAGCTATTTTTCTCCACTTACCCCTACGCTCCTCCACTCTCCCTAAACCACCCCCCATATCACTCGACAACACCCCACTCCCCTACTCTCAACACGTCCGAAACATTGGCGTCCATATTGATACCACCCTTTCCCTTGATTATCATCATATACATATGCACAAATTCATTCACTACCACCATTCCCCTCCCCGTCGCTATTACCATTGCCTCCTCCTACATCATCCCCTTATTCGACTCTTGCAACTCCCTACTCTTTAACCTCCCTGAATATAAACTCATCAAACTACAACGACTCCAAAACGCTGTAGTTCGCTGCGTCCACTTACTTCCCCGTCGTTCTTATGACTCCATTACACCTCTCCTAAAACAACTACACTGGCTGCCAGTCCCCTACCGCATACAGTACAAACTTTCCCTGACTATCCACAAAGCTATTCACCACAACTCCCCTGACTACCTTGCCTCCCTCCTACATCTACACACACCCATCATTCCACTCCAGACCCGTTCCTCCAACACCTTTATCCTTACCACTCCCCATCTACACAAACTCCACTCTTCCAATATACGATCCTTTGCCCTCTCTGCCCCTTACCACTGGAACTCCCTGCCCAATCACCTACGAACAAATACACCAACTCCCTCCTTTAAACGCCACCTTAAGACTTATTATGTCTCCCTTGCCTTCCCTCCCACTCAATAATTCCCTCCCACGGACGGCCGATTGCTAACGCACTGATGCAGTCCATAAACCAAAAAAAGTAAAAAGTAAGTAAGTATAGTTATTGCATAGTCATGGTTGTCTATAGACTTTATAAAGCTGTGTCGAGAGAGTATAATAAAATGGATGCTCAGTTTAGTAGGGTGTACGTCGGTGTATTATCTTATTAGCATTGATTATATCGATGTTATGTGATTGATTATTTTAGTAGAGTTATGTAATCTGCTGAGTTACGGGAAAACTTATGCTGAGAATTAAATGTATGTAAGTGGGGAATTACCAATGTAAATATTGGGAAATTATGAACGTCGGAGGTAGATGGTTATTCAGTGGTTATGTGTCGAGTTTAGTATCGAGTGGTTGTGGGATAGAAAATTGTGTATGAAATTAACCATTATGTATATTTTTAGATAGGTTGAGTTTGTTATGTTAGCTTTATATATGATATAATATAAAGCTAACATATATAATATACCATTATCATACATGTTACGATACTATCAATACATATTGGTCGAGGTTTGAATAGTGGAAGTAGGGACATCGAGAAAATTATTGGTGAAAGCATACATCGTTACGGGACCCCTAATTACTTATGTTTAATGCAAATATTGTACGTACATTAAGTACATATGTTAGAAAAACATTATTTAACCCATGTATTAACCCACTCAGTAAACGCTCCAAGAAAGTCTTATGTAGCCCTTTAGGTTCAATCCATCCATTAACTAATTCATTAAACCCTACAATAAACATGTCCATACACGATTCATTAAATACTGGTCGTATCTATAGGTATATCTTAATAAAATCCATCAGTAAATCACATAGTAACCTAATTACTAACCCTTAAGTAGTCCCTGCATTACATAATCATTAAGTACATCATTCATTAACCATATAATAATAAACTCTTTAATAATACATTAGTTGACACTTCGGTATATATTTATTTAACCACTTATTAACCATCTAAGTAAATCGTATACGTATATGGTAATTATTCGAGATCCACATACTAGTATATATATATATATATATATATATATATATAATACACATGGCCGGCTTAAGCATACTATGGGTTTAAGTATACTATGGGCCCGGGCAAAAAAAAATATAAGGGCTCCATAAGAATTTTAGAACATATTAATATTGTATTCTGATCATTCTAGCAATAATTATCATATCTATAATTATTCAATGTATATATATATATATATATATATATATATATACATGATATATTATTATGTATGATAACATTATCTAAACATATTTAAAATCTTTAAAGTTGGAGTTTTAAAAAATTGTTGGTTATCATATATATTTACATGTTTCGTTATAAGGATGTATCCTTTAAATATAAGTGTATGTATCCTTTAATATAAGTTTAATTTGTAGAGGGGGATCTCCTTCACGCTATGTGTGTAAATAGATATTAAGGTTACTCCTTAAAATCATTGAAATATAATATTATATAAGTTATACATTATTTATATAACAGAATTTCATAATAGTCATTATTAAAAAAACTAAAGCAGAATACTCCTTTTTAGATTAAAACTATATATGTATATATATTTACTACAACAATTATAATAATATATATACTTTAATTAACAAAATTGTAAAAAAAAATATTTAAATATTTTTTTTCGTAAATCTATGTAAGAGTAATCTAAGGTAGAAGTGTATTTAGCGTTAAGTTGTATGACACCATATGTGTAGATTATAATGGAAATTGATAAATAATATCGAAAAGAGGAGATAGATAAATGCTGAAGAGATATACATAGAGTAAGTATACTTAAAGAAGATATATCTTATAAGATCACATATATTTAAGGCAGAACTGTGTGGTATATTATCAGCGATACCAATATTAGTCAAGCGTGGTATAAGTAGGATATAGTTAGGTATAGCTATAGCTATAGGTATAGGTATAGGTATAGGTATAGGTATATGTATATAGTATATATATATATATATATATAGAAATAATTTAGAAAGTAAATTATTATCAGCTATTTTGTCAATTGATCTATGTAAAGCCTTTGATACAATAGATCATGAATTACTAATACTTAAAATGGAAAATTATGGTTTTAGAGGTGTTGCAAAAGATTTTTTTACTAGTTATCTTGAAAATAGAATGCAAGGTGTCATTTACAATGATATTAAGTCTGATTTTAGTAATATTAATATTGGTGTTCCTCAAGGTTCTGTTTTGGGTCCTTTACTTTTTAATATATTTTTAAATGATTTACATATTGTTTTTATTTCTTCTATTCCTATATTATTTGCTGACGATACTAATTTAATTGTTAAAGATAAAGATGCTAATACTCTTAAATTAACTATGAATAATGAACTTAAGAAATTAAATATATGGTTATCTGAAAATAAACTAACTATTAACATAGATAAATCATCTTACATTTTAATTCATGATAAGTTTAATGATAACAAATATATAAATAATTTTGTTTTACATATAAATGGTAATATAATCAATAGAGTACGGTATTATAAATTTTTAGGAATCACTATAGATGAGAAATTAAACTGGAAAAAACATATAAATAATATAGCTAATAAGCTTTCTAAAGTTGTATCTATTATACATAAATTAAAATATTCTCTTACTATAAAATCATTAAAACTCATTTATAATACATTTTTTCTACCTCATCTAAATTATTGTAATAATGTATGGTCTACTACATATATATATATATATATATAATCTAAATAGATTAATTATTATACAAAATAAAGCCATCAGATCTATTTTCAATATTTCAAATAGATGTAATACAGATAAATATTATAAAATATTGAATATCTTGAAATTTACTGATATTGTAAAATTAAATACTCTAAAATTTATGTTTAGGATTTATAATAATTGTACACCAATCATTATCAAAAATATGTTCTCTATTAATCAATGTATATATAGTCAGAGAAAAAATTTTAAATTTGTTATTCCTACTTTCCGTCTTAATATAACACAATTTTGCATAACTCACAATGGTCCATTTTTATGGAATCTTCTTGAGAACAGATTTAAATTATTATATAATATAAATACGTTTACTCGAAGTTTAAAATATAATTATATTTCGATGTATTAAATGCTTTAACTGATTTTATTCTTTATTTTATATTATCTCTTACATATCTTACATATCTTATATATCTTACATATCTTTTATACATATTTTCCAACTATTTATTTTTTTTAAACTATTTTTAGTTAATTTTATATACTTAATTTTATTTATTATATTTTATTTAATTTAATTTATATTCAAACATGATGAAGTAATTACTCGGGAATGGAATTTTTTAATTTTTTATTAATTTTTTAATTTTTGTTTTTAATTTACATATTTGATATATATGAGCTTTTATTATATAATATAAATATCCAAATTGCAATTTTTTTCTGTAGATTTTTTCTGTAATTTATTATATTTTTACATTTAATTATTTTTGTTAATATGTATTCATCAGTATCTTTATTTAAATTATATAGTGATAATAGAGACTTCTTTCATTTTCTATATTTATATTTGTATATGTATATTTTTGTTTATATAGGTATGTTTGTATGGGTGAACCTATATGTATGTATATGTATTTGTGTGTGTGCATTTGTATATGCGTGTATTAATGTACGTATGTGTGTATATGTGTATATATATATGTATATGTATATTCATATATATTTTATGGAAATAATATATTGATATGACAATATCGTTGTTTTATTGAATAACTCATTATTTATTTATATAATTTTATCAAATAAGATTGCATCCTTTTAGTTATTTTTTTTTAGTTTTGTAAAAATTTATCATTATTAAAATCATAAATTATTTTTTATCATATATATTTGTATAATTATTTTCCATTCTCGAATAATTAACAGGGTAGAACTAGATAAGCCTTGCTTTTTTTCTACCCAGTAGTTCGCTACATCTTCTGAGTTATATATATATATATACTATTCAGTGTATAGTATACACCTATATGGTCAATACTATAGACTCTATATTGTCAAAATCTGCACTTGTATAAAGAATAACAATACTTTTTCAATAAGTAATATTAATAATTATTACTTTAAGGTTATCTCAGAGATCTGACATACATCTATAGTACACCCTAAACCTAGTTATATCGTATTAGTCGATGTATTTGATATATAAGTATTTTGGAAAACAAAATATCATTATATGTAGTTTGTAAAGTAGTAAGTTACCTGAAAACCACTATTTATAAGATTTTAAAGAATACGGAAACATTAGAAACACGTCTATAGTTATTGAAGAATGAGAATTCTCGGGAGAATATGCTATGACAGTAGTGATCAATGCGATTGAATAAGATAAGTGGCATAAATAGAGGAAAGGGAGTCATGCAATATATTATAATACTTATAATGAAACTGGTTTATAGAGATATTTCATTTACATATATATATATATATATATATATATATATATACAACCGACATAAATGTAAATGTATTCGGTATATTTTTATTTTGGTAAATATATAATCAGAAGTATAAAGTTGATATAGATACCAAATACAACATATATTTACATCAATATAGTTTATTCTATTGACACAAACAAAGATAATAAACGACGTAAATGTACCGTTACATATCACCGTTATATTATTATTCCAAGTAATATCACAGGCGTCCATATATCTAGAGAGAAATTCTCTCTAGCTCTGTGCAGGCGTCCGACGTTTATTTTAGAGTTAGGAATGTGGTCCTCTTTACGAATGAATATATGTCCTGTCCAATAGAAACGCTCGCTTCGATGTCATATTCGCCCTTGAATTGAAACACATATGCACACGTAACATTGTCTAATTGATTTTTAATATATATATATACATTGTACACGCATTATATAATAACATACCATATATTTAAGTGTCCTTATATCAATAGACGCGAGTGCAAATTGAACACTCAATACTTTGGTTATTGATTCATTTTTAATACGCACGACGCGATCATAACGTATGTCAGCTGACCATTCTATTAATAGATATATGTACTACTATTATATAACAGTATGTCAAGTAGCGCGGCGCGTGTAGTTATGCATACCGTAATAAGTATACTACCTCCGCATTGTATTGCTGTATATTGATATGTCTACTACTCATTTATTATAGTATGTCTATTTATATAAATTTGGTATATATATATATATATATATAATATAGTGTATGTAGATAGATATGTATATAATTATATACTATATATATAGACTATAGTCTACATTTAGAAACTTGTTTATTTTATATATAAAACTATATATTATAGTATATAATTAAATAATATTAATGTAATGATCATTACATAACTCGAGTTATGTAAAATAGAGATCATACTACAAATATACTAGAATAATTCACTTTTCTTTACGTTCGTTTTTACCAAATAATATTTTATTAAAAATATAAATATAATTATTTCTCATTCAAAAGTAACCACAAATATACATAATAAACATATGCATCAAATATATATTTTATTATTTATTTTATCATTGCAAATTTACTAAATCAACTTTGTATTAGCCTATAATTATAGTATATTATTATAGTATAGTATACTATTATATCATAGTATAATATTTGAGCTAAGCAAATTAGTGATAGCGATAACTATAAATGTTTATATTGTAAATAACAATATTTCTATTTACAATTATATCGTAAACATTATCTAGTGGTTAGTTACCCATTTTTAATAATTTAGTATACACAAAATAAAAATAATACTTTAGAAGCTTAGGGGAAAGTAAAGAATACGGACAGTGCCCGAATTCGGACACTCTCGGTATCTCAGAAACCATAAATCCTACAAAAAAATGTTTAATGAATAACATATTCATAATTAAATAAATAATCTAAAAAAGTATTTTTAATTTTTTAATTATTCAAAATATTGCTGATATTTCCAATAAACTGATTTTTTTTATTACGTTTTTAAATTTATGAAAAAAAATGTCAACTTCAAACCTTCTCAATAATATGTATCGAAATAAAATATAACAATATATTATTAAAAATAAATCATTCTAAAATGTATATATATAATTTATAAATTTGTTATAAATATTCATTAAGTTATACGTATATATCTAGAGGTCATATAAGTCCCTAATACAGACACTCTATATGTCTTAATACTGACACCCTATAACCAATCAGCGCGCAGCGTATGAACTATTCTGATGTTCATAAAAATCGTGTGCGTTATAATATTAATACCACTAATAAAGCTAAATCTAAATTTTGTATTATTTAGATACTTAAATTGTATTATTAATTAAAAAAATAATAAAAATAAATAAATTATTAACCAATTAAATTAGAATAAATTATTCATAAAATTAATTACAAATAATATAATTGTAATTTGTCTGATTGATTCATCAATAATATATGGTTTATCTAATGGTATTTAGTTTTTCCGTATTATAACACAGGATGTCCGTATTCGGACACGGGTACCGAATACGGACACCCCCGTTATCTATTTAATTAAAAGATTAAATAAAATTTAAAAATCACAATAATATCTATAATCATATAATATTAATATATTGTGATTTTTGAATAAAAATAATGAGTCATAAATTGTTAAGACCATTTATTGTTAAAGTGTCCGTATTATGTTACTTTCCCCTATGTCTCATGTTTTTTCTTCCATTTGTATTCATTATCTAAAACTCCATAGCCTGTGTTCCCTGTAATGATTCTTTATAAAGTACTTAGTGTATTTATTTAATATATAGCTAATACAATATTAGCCTCTTTGATAATGTAATACAATTGTAGATACGGGTAAATATGCGTAGGTAAATATGCGTAGGTAACAATTTACTAGATCTAATTTTATTAACTTATACCAAATATACGACAATCGCAAGGGCATACTAACAACACTTCCTATAGGATATATATAACCTCGTTATAGAATACCAAGGTTATACCAATGTTATAGGAGGTATTGTATATAGAAATATATATGAATGATATTCACCTAATAATAAAATAACACAATCTCAAAAACTATTGTTATTCTAGTAGATATATTAATTCTAGTAAATATAGATATTATAGTATTTTTTACAGAATTATCTTATAAGTTATATCTTTATATAACGCCGGCCCTTGATATAGACCAAATATTCTATCATTTTCTTTTGTAAAGTCTCAGTTGAATTAATGTTAGGTTTTTAATCATTAATGTTACTTATATTCTTTCTGAAACAAAACTGAGCATCACTAATAAGTTTAAAATACTTGCAAAAAGATAAAAGTCTGTTGGAAAACAATTCTCCTACATTTTTTTTAAATTATAGACTATATTAAATAAGATGATAATTATTTAAATTACTACAATCACCAGATTTAAAATATGAAAATTGTTAGAACTTTTAATAAAACATTTAAATATTCCCTCATAAAACGATTAAATTTATTAAAATATATACGTTAACTTATTTATAATAAAGGAAGCTATAACGTCGTTTAAGTTTCATTGATATATCAATATATATATATATATATATATATATATATATATATATATATATATATATATATATATATATATATATATGTTAAGCTCATCTGTAAAAACTTTAAGTTTAAAATTATTAATGGTTGATTGCACAAATATATATATATAATATCCATTGTATATATCCTAACTGCCTATGTATAGTTAGCTATATCAAAGCATCTAAGGCATACATGCAGGCAATATGATGCCTGTTCAACCTGCGGAGGGACTCCGGACCTACACCATATATGGTATATATATATATATATATATATATTTATATATATATATATATATATATATATATAATATATTATATATATATATATATATATTTATATTTATATTTGTATATATACCTATATATCTCAATATAATACTTAGAAACCTATAGGTTGTGCATACAAATTATCGGCTCTTGTAAAAACTTTGATTTCTTAACGCGAAGGGACATTAGAGCCATATGGTTATTAGTAAAAAAAAATGCACCTACATTTATGAATGAAATGAAAGAACTCAATCAAAATAAAGAATAAATATATATATATATATATATATATATATATATGTGTGTGTGTGTTTATGTATGTGTATGTGAGTATGTGAGTAGACTTTTTTCCATTAAAAGTGACTTATTAAAGGCGCGGTATGAGGCTAAATAAAACTTTTTTCTACGTACTTCGGTGAATTATCGTTACACGTTATCCGTAGCTATAGCTACTCGTCACGTGATAATAACTGCATATGTCACGTGATATCCACTCGACACATGATGTCAGCGGTAAGGAGGCCGATGATTCATCATCCACGCACTTCAGTGCGATATGTTCTCACGATGCGACGTCTTAGGGTATTGATGTATTGTATTCATATATTGCGGGTAGAATTTTCAATGAATTCTATGTTTTTATAATCGTATATATATAAATATATGTACAATTATTGTATTCATTGTTTCATTAGTATACTCATTTATATATGATAGAAATCGATTCCTAAATTAGCAAATATATATATATATATATATATATAATACAAATTAAATACTTGAAAACAAAATCTGTATATCGATAGGCGATTACTAATTATTAAGCACCTAACGATATCATTATTATTCATAATAAATTCATAAATTATATATAGAATTGAAAAATAATTAAAATAATTATATTATATATAATAAATTAATTAATTATGTGTAACTAATATTAATAATAATCCACATACTTCCGATTGTATACTATCTAAGATGGTAGGCTATAGCCTATAGGCTAGGTACACCGTGAATTAACTTTACATATAAACGTACTATGCTATAGAAGTATTCGTGCATGTAATATCGTATAAACACGTGATTATATTTAGCATACATATTAGCTAATATATAATACGTCTATAGACATGTTATATAACATATGTGTTATATAACATATGTATTAATCATAATATAATCATACGCCTACACGGTTTATTATAATAGTAATCTCTATAGATATATATATTATATATATATGATTGTAATTTTCATAAAAAAGGGGCGCTTGATTTTGTATGTAAGGTGGACCAACCAATCAAAATAAATGTTGTTGTAAAAGTAGGGGGGACCAATACATATGAGGTACCCTTAGATAGACATAGATACCTACCCCCGCAGCCCCTGTCGCATCGCCCCTACAAGTGTGACGTCACATTGTACACGACTTACATTAGTGTATATATATATATATATATATATATATATACACTTTTACCTCCTTAAATTCTTCCGCCTTGCCGTGGTGAGGAGGCTTGCGTACTCTAATGAACTAGATAGCTATGGTGATGAGGATTTATTCCTTGGTAGCTTCAAGCATATCACACAGGTCTAAAGCGAAGAGTCAGACTAAATGGAAGAAGAAGACAAGAATTGTATGTGGGTTCTTGTATTCATACGATAGCGATGAATGATTGACTTTCTCCACGGTATCATATGGTTCGCTTTGTACGACTGTACATTGGGAAATCGCCCAAAACTGGGAACCACGTCATTAGTAGAAGTAGCGATCGCTAATGTATCCAGCAAACGAAAACTCAACTATGCCAATCACAACCAACAGCACCAGGATTAAAGCCCCTGCCAACAACAACACCTTACTCATAAACGGAGCAGATAATAATAATATCTACAATGACAGGACACTTTTAAAGCCGAAAGGAGGGAGTGTTCTCGACAGCAAAGTTTCATGCAGTAAACTGCTTAGTTGCAAGCAGTCTATAAAAATAGCAACAATGAACGTAAGAACTATCAGGATGGAAGACAGAAAGAATGAATTAATATATAACGCATCCAAAAAAGGCATTAACATACTAGGAATAGTAGATCATAAAATATGCCATGACGACACTATAAAATACGAAAGAATAGATAAACATACATTGATTACAACATCTGCATGGAGAAACCAAAATCAAGCATCTGCAGGAGGTATAGGAATTTTATTAGACTCAAAAGCAGAACAAGCCCTGAGAGAAATAATTAAGTGGACTGAAAGAATAATTATTGTACATTTCAACGGAAACCCACTCACTACAGTACTAATTCATTATTCACCATGTGAAGGGAGCAATGAAGCAGAAGTTCATTATAAAAACCTACTCGACGCAACCACTACGATACCAAGGCACAATGTATTACTGACGATAGGAGACTTCAACGCACATGTAGGTACAAATGACACTTTCAAGTACACATATCATAGAAACAGTAATCAAAACGGCAGACTTCTAATAGACTACGCCGAAGAAACTAACATGATGATAGCCAACACATTCTTCAGAAAGAGGACCGGTAAACTATGGACATTTATGTCAGACTCTACTGGTGCCAAAACTCAAGTGGACTACATTTTGATTAGACGAAAGTGGAAGAACAGCTTACATAACTGTGAAGCCTACAACAGTTTCAGCAGTGTTGGATCCGACCATCGAATTCTGACAGCAAAGTTAAAATTAAGTTTAAGAAAGAACTCAACTCAAGCTAAGAAAACACAATATGACTGGTCAATACTGAAGAATAAAGACGCTAGTACTGAATATAGCAAAGCTGTCAGAGAAAAATTTAACGAACTTCAATCTGAAAACACAACTGCAACAGAACTATATGAAAACTTTATAGAAGCTAATAATATCATATCAAAGAAGATGATTCCTAGAATAAGAGCAAACCGAAAAACTAACACTACTTATGATCATAGAATTCAAGAATTGAGAGAGAAAGTAGAAATTGCATACAGTAAACACACACTTTCAAATACAAATGAAAGCTATGAAGAACTAGTAAAAGCAAAAGATAACTTACGTAATATGTACATGAACATCGAGAGTAACGCACTACAAAAAGCCACAGAACAGGTAGAATTAACAAACCAAGAATCTAAACATTCTAAATGCTGGAAGTTAATTAACGAAATAACAGGCCGTAAAAACACCAAAAAAGGAATTATAAAGGCGAAAAGCAAAGAAGATAGAGTCAAGATATGGTACGAACACTTCAAAAATTACTGGGCAGTGACAGAAAAGGCGATGAAAACATATTAGTTAATACAGATCTCAATTTGGTTTTGAATGAAACACATAATATAGCTATAACAGCTTTTACTCTGGAAGAATATAGAAAAGTGACAGATAATCTTAAAGATGGTAAGGCTGCAGGACCTGATGATATAAGTCCAGAGATACTAAAGTACTGCAAATTTGACGACATCATACTAAACTTTGCAAATAATATACTATTTTTACAAGAAACACCAGCTCAATGAACATCAAGCAACATAAAGCCACTACCTAAATCTGGAGATCTAAGCGATGTAAATAACTACAGAGGAATAAGCTTATCAAGTATTGCTTCAAAGATAACAAACAAGATGATTCTGAACAGAATTCAACCTACAGTCGATAAATTGTTGAGGAATAACCAAAATGGATTTCGACCAGGTAGAGGAACCATTGCACATATATTAGCAATAAGACGACTCATAGAAGGAATTAAGACCAAAAATATTCAATCTATCATAACATTTGTGGATTTTAAAAAGGCTTTCGACAGCATCGACAGAGCAGTTCTATTCAAAATTCTCAAGATTTATGGAATTCCAGAAATACTAATAAGAGCTATAAAATCTCTTCACAGTAACTCAAAAGCGCAAGTAATAACGCCTGATGGAATCACTGAAACTTTCCTTATTCAAAACGGAGTACTGCAAGGAGACACTCTAGCCCCATTCCTATTCATTATAGCTTTAGACTATGCTATGCGACTAGCAATAGATGGACGAGAGAGCGAAATAGGTTTTGAAATAGCAAGAAAGAAAAGTAGGAGACATCCAGCAGTAAATGTTACAGATTTCAGCTATGCAGACGACGTAGCTCTTATTAGTAAAAATATTGAAGAAGCACAAATACTGCTTCAGAGAGTAGAAGAAGAATGTGGAAATATAGGTCTAAAGATAAACTGTAAAAAGACAGAAGCCATGTATTTCGGTATAGACAATAACCAACATATACACACCATACTCAATAATGAAATCAAAATAGTAGATAACTTTAAATATCTAGGGTCATGGATGCAAAGCTCAGAAAAAGACTTCAATATTCGTAAAGCACTAGCCTGGTCAGCCGCTAATAAGATGAAGAAATTATGGAAATCAAGCATAAGAGACTCACTTAAAGTTAGAATATTCAGGGCTACGATTGAAACAATATACACATATGGTGCTGAAACATGGACAACTACAAAAACTATGAATAAACGAATAGATGGATGTTACACCAGACTTCTCCGAATGGCTTTAAACATATCCTGGAAAGATAAAATCAATAACATAACGCTATATAATGGACTCTCAAGAATATCTGAAGTAATAAAAGAAAGAAGACTAAAACTTGCAGGTCATTTGATGAGACACGACAACGAAATGGCTCATAAACTTGTCCTATGGGAACCGACAAAATGGTAGTGCAAGAAGAGGTCGCAAAACCATCACTTTTGTAGATAATCTAAGAGAAGACATAGGACTAGACGATATAAATGAGATAAAGACGATGATGTTGGACAGAGATGTTTGGAGAGAAAAGGCAAAGAAGAGTCGAGCGAGAGCTCGACATAAGTAAGTAAGTATACACTGTATACACTGTGTATACACGGTATATATATAATTTTGTATGAACTAAAGGCACGTTATCTAACTATACACGTATCAGTGCACATCCTAATTACAAGTAACCGGCAACAGAACCGTGATATATTCAATTATTTAGAACTTTTGAACTAATTTAATGACTTTAATCTGAAAATACGTTCGTGAGGCGAATAATTGATGTTTATATTAATAATAATATTATAAAGCGACACCGAATTTAATCGTTTCGTTTTTTTTTATACAATATAAAGAATGTTAATAGAATTAAAGTAACGTTTGCAATACCGTTAAGAATACAAACATATTATAACGACAACCCAATTAAATATTGTATACGTTCTCACATTCATACAAGCTTTGATATACATGTAATAGATTATATGTATGAGTGAGTACTTATCAATGTGAACGACAATAGGCAATGGCCGTTGATTTGTATACACGTGACCCTGGCCTACTTATTATTATTATTAGTATTATTGTTATCAGATTTAAATTGTATACCTGGGCAATCATCGAATCATATGTTAATGGAACAATTACGCATAACCCATGTTGATGAGTTACATGGGTTAAGAGTTTACATAAATAAAATAAATATAAAATATAGAAAATAATAATATAATAATAATAATAATAATATAATAACATAACATATAAACGAAGATAAAAATAATCGCAAAATACATATTCATTTCACTAAATAATGTCTAAATAGTCTACTTTTGAATTGAGATCAAGAAGTTTTCATACGAATAATATTCGGAAGTAAATTCCATAGAGTTTGATACCGCAACAGAAAAAGCAGAGTTACCAAAACATGAATTTGTATAAGGCATAACAAGTTTCATTGCATGGCAATCCCGTCTTGGTCTGTCGCTGGTAACAATTGATAATAATTCAGCCAGATACTTAGGTGCACCCGTGTAGATTGCTTTATGAGCTAAACATAACAATTTGAGTTTACAAAGATCACGATATCTGAGCCAACCAAGGGTTAACATAATATTTGATATAGATATATAGTTACTACCGGTATTAGTATTTCTATTATTCTTAATTTTATTAAACTCGAACAGCTCTCCTTTGAATATTTTCAAATTTTATCATAATATTATCAGGGACAAAAAAAAAGTGAATTGCAGTAGTAGAATCTACTAAAAACCAATGAATTTATAAGTGATTTATTGATATCAAAAGAGTTCTTAGCACGAGCCTTAAGGCTTAACACATAATTATGTATATTATTTAAATAAAAATTAGCAGTACGAATAACATTAAGAATGTGACATTGTGTAAATGTCATATTTCATAATAGAGTCAATTGTTATACCGAGTGTAGTGATTATGTTAGATAAAGGCAGCGTGCAAGAAAACTATCAGTTATTTTAACAATTGAAGGTATTTTAGAGAATAAAATAGTATCAGTTTTTGAAACATTTAAGGATAATGAATTACTAGTGAACCGATTTTGTATATCAGTAATATAGTTTTTAATGTTGGATTGGATTATAGCGTGATCAGTAGATTGAGGAAAGGAAGTAAAGCTGTAAATCATCAGCATATAGATGATAATGAATGTAAGGATATTTTTTTTAAATAGAAGAAACAGGTATATAACTTGTCCATAAATATAGTGATATACCTATAGCTTATATACTAGTATTGTATAGCTTATAGTATACATATAGCTAGGTATACATATAGCATGCCCATCACTGCCCATCACTCCTTATTTCCTGCCCATCACTGAATATAGCTTACCCATCACTACCTATAGCTTGCCCATCACTGCATATAGCTTGCCCATCACTGAATATAGCTTACCCATCACTGAATATAACTTTCCCATCACTGAATATAGCTTGCCCATCACTACCTATAGCTTACCCATCACTACCTATAGCTTACCCATCACTGAATATAGCTTACCCATCACTGAATATAGCTTGCCCATCACTGAATATAACTTTCCCATCACTGAATATAGCTTACCCATCACTGAATATAGCTTACCCATCACTGAATATAGCTTACCCATCACTACTTATAGCTTACCCATCACTGAATATAGCTTACCCATCACTGAATATAGCTTACCCATCACTGAATATAGCTTACCCATCACTGAATATAGCTTACCCATCACTGAATATAGCTTACCCATCACTGAATATAGCTTACCCATCACTGAATATAGCTTACCCATCACTGAATATAGCTTACCCATCACTGAATATAGCTTACCCATCACTGAATATAGCTTACCCATCACTGAATATAGCTTACCCATCACTGAATATAGCTTACCCATCACTGAATATAGCTTACCCATCACTACCTATAGCTTACCCATCACTGAATATAGCTTACCCATCACTGAATATAGCTTACCCATCACTGAATATAGCTTACCCATCACTACTTATAGCTTACCCATCACTACCTATAGCTTACCCATCACTGAATATAGCTTACCCATCACTGAATATAGCTTGCCCATCACTACCTATAGCTTACCTATCACTGAATATAGCTTACCCATCACTGAATATAGCTTACCCATCACTGCATATAGCTTACCCATCACTGAATATAGCTTACCCATCACTGAATATAGCTTACCCATCACTGAATATAGCTTACCCATCACTGAATATAGCTTGCCCATCACTACCTATAGCTTGCTCATCACTGAATATAGCTTACCCATCACTGAATATAGCTTACCCATCACTACCTATAGCTTGCCCATCACTGAATATAGCTTGCCCATCACTGAATATAGCTTGCCCATCACTGAATATAACTTACCCATCACTGAATATAGCTTACCCATCACTGCATATAGCTTGCCCATCACTGAATATAGCTTACCCATCACTACCTATAGCTTACCTATCACTGAATATAGCTTACCCATCACTGAATATAGCTTACCCATCACTGCATATAGCTTACCCATCACTGAATATAGCTTACCCATCACTGAATATAGCTTACCCATCACTGAATATAGCTTACCCATCACTGAATATAGCTTGCCCATCACTACCTATAGCTTGCTCATCACTGAATATAGCTTACCCATCACTGAATATAGCTTACCCATCACTACCTATAGCTTACCCATCACTACCTATAGCTTACCCATCACTGAATATAGCTTACCCATCACTGAATATAGCTTACCCATCACTGAATATAGCTTACCCATCACTGAATATAGCTTACCCATCACTGAATATAGCTTACCCATCACTGAATATAGCTTACCCATCACTGAATATAGCTTACCCATCACTACATATAGCTTACCCATCACTGAATATAGCTTGCCCATCACTGAATATAGCTTACCCATCACTGAATATAGCTTACCCATCACTGAATATAGCTTACCCATCACTGAATATAGCTTACCCATCACTGAATATAGCTTACCCATCACTGAATATAGCTTACCCATCACTACCTATAGCTTACCCATCACTGAATATAGCTTGCCCATCACTGAATATAGCTTACCCATCACTGAATATAGCTTACCCATCACTGAATATAGCTTGCCCATCACTGAATATAGCTTGCCCATCACTGAATATAGCTTGCCCATCACTGAATATAACTTACCCATCACTGAATATAGCTTACCCATCACTGCATATAGCTTGCCCATCACTGAATATAGCTTACCCATCACTGAATATAGCTTACCAATCACTACCTATAGCTTACCCATCACTGAATATAGCTTGCCCATCACTGAATATAGCTTGCCCATCACTGAATATAGCTTACCCATCACTGAATATAGCTTGCCCATCACTGAATATAGCTTACCCATCACTGAATATAGCTTACCCATCACTACCTATAGCTTACCCATCACTGAATATAGCTTGCCCATCACTGAATATAGCTTGCCCATCACTGAATATAGCTTACCCATCACTGAATATAGCTTGCCCATCACTGAATATAGCTTACCCATCACTGAATATAGCTTACCCATCACTGCCTATAGCTTACCCATCACTGCCTATAGCTTGCCCATCACTGAATATAGCTTACCCATCACTACCTATAGCTTACCCATCACTGAATATAGCTTACCCATCACTGCATATAGCTTGCCCATCACTGAATATAACTTACCCATCACTGAATATAGCTTACCCATCACTACCTATAGCTTGCCCATCACTGAATATAGCTTACCCATCACTGAATATAGCTTACCCATCACTGAATATAGCTTACCCATCACTGAATATAGCTTACCCATCACTGAATATAGCTTACCCATCACTGAATATAGCTTACCCATCACTGAATATAGCTTACCCATCACTGAATATAGCTTACCCATCACTGAATATAGCTTGCCCATCACTGAATATAGCTTACCCATCTCTGAATATAGCTTGCCCATCACTGAATATAGCTTACCCATCACTACCTATAGCTTACCCATCACTGAATATAGCTTACCCATCACTGAATATAGCTTACCCATCACTGAATATAGCTTGCCCATCACTGAATATAGCTTACCCATCACTGAATATAGCTTGCCCATCACTGAATATAGCTTACCCATCACTACCTATAGCTTACCCATCACTGAATATAGCTTGCCCATCACTGAATATAGCTTACCCATCACTGAATATAGCTTACCCATCACTGAATATAGCTTGCCCATCACTGAATATAGCTTGCCCATCACTGAATATAGCTTACCCATCACTACCTATAGCTTACCCATCACTACCTATAGCTTACCCATCACTGAATATAGCTTGCCCATCACTGAATATAGCTTACCCATCACTGAATATAGCTTACCCATCACTGAATATAGCTTGCCCATCACTGAATATAGCTTGCCCATCACTGAATATAGCTTACCCATCACTACCTATAGCTTACCCATCACTGAATATAGCTTACCCATCACTGCATATAGCTTGCCCATCACTGAATATAACTTACCCATCACTGAATATAGCTTACCCATCACTACCTATAGCTTGCCCATCACTGAATATAGCTTACCCATCACTGAATATAGCTTACCCATCACTGAATATAGCTTACCCATCACTGAATATAGCTTACCCATCACTGAATATAGCTTACCCATCACTGAATATAGCTTACCCATCACTGAATATAGCTTACCCATCACTGAATATAGCTTACCCATCACTGAATATAGCTTGCCCATCACTGAATATAGCTTACCCATCACTGAATATAGCTTGCCCATCACTGAATATAGCTTACCCATCACTACCTATAGCTTACCCATCACTGAATATAGCTTACCCATCACTGAATATAGCTTACCCATCACTGAATATAGCTTACCCATCACTGAATATAGCTTGCCCATCACTGAATATAGCTTACCCATCACTGAATATAGCTTACCCATCACTGAATATAGCTTACCCATCACTGAATATAGCTTACTCATCACTGAATATAGCTTACCCATCACTGAATATAGCTTACCCATCACTGAATATAGCTTACCCATCACTACCTATAGCTTACCCATCACTACCTATAGCTTACCCATCACTGAATATAGCTTGCCCATCACTGAATATAGCTTACCCATCACTGAATATAGCTTACCCATCACTGAATATAGCTTGCCCATCACTGAATATAGCTTACCCATCACTGCCTATAGCTTACCCATCACTGAATATAGCTTACCCATCACTACCTATAGCTAACCCATCACTACCTATAGCTTGCCCATCACTGAATATAGCTTACCCATCACTACCTATAGCTTACCCATCACTGAATATAACTTACCCATCACTGAATATAGCTTACCCATCACTACCTATAGCTTGCCCATCACTGAATATAGCTTACCCATCACTGAATATAGCTTACCCATCACTGAATATAGCTTACCCATCACTGAATATAGCTTGCCCATCACTGAATATAGCTTGCCCATCACTGAATATAGCTTGCCCATCACTGAATATAACTTACCCATCACTGAATATAGCTTACCCATCACTGCATATAGCTTGCCCATCACTGAATATAGCTTACCCATCACTGAATATAGCTTACCCATCACTACCTATAGCTTACCCATCACTGAATATAGCTTGCCCATCACTGAATATAGCTTACCCATCACTGAATATAGCTTGCCCATCACTGAATATAGCTTACCCATCACTGAATATAGCTTACCCATCACTACCTATAGCTTACCCATCACTGAATATAGCTTGCCCATCACTGAATATAGCTTGCCCATCACTGAATATAGCTTACCCATCACTGAATATAGCTTACCCATCACTGAATATAGCTTGCCCATCACTGAATATAGCTTGCCCATCACTGAATATAGCTTACCCATTACTACCTATAGCTTACCCATCACTGAATATAGCTTACCCATCACTGCATATAGCTTGCCCATCACTGAATATAACTTACCCATCACTGAATATAGCTTACCCATCACTGCCTATAGCTTGCCCATCACTGAATATAGCTTACCCATCACTGAATATAGCTTACCCATCACTGAATATAGCTTACCCATCACTGAATATAGCTTACCCATCACTGAATATAGCTTACCCATCACTGAATATAGCTTACCCATCACTGAATATAGCTTACCCATCACTGAATATAGCTTACCCATCACTGAATATAGCTTACCCATCACTGAATATAGCTTGCCCATCACTGAATATAGCTTACCCATCACTGCATATAGCTTGCCCATCACTGAATATAGCTTGCCCATAACTGAATATAGCTTGCCCATCACTGAATATAGCTTGCCCATCACTGAATATAGCTTGCCCATCACTGAATATAGCTTACCCATCACTGAATATAGCTTGCCCATCACTGAATATAGCTTACCCATCACTGAATATAGCTTACCCATCACTGAATATAGCTTGCCCATCACTGAATATAGCTTGCCCATCACTGAATATAGCTTACCCATCACTACCTATAGCTTACCCATCACTACCTATAGCTTACCCATCACTGAATATAGCTTGCCCATCACTGAATATAGCTTACCCATCACTGAATATAGCTTACCCATCACTGAATATAGCTTGCCCATCACTGAATATAGCTTGCCCATCACTGAATATAGCTTACCCATCACTACCTATAGCTTACCCATCACTGAATATAGCTTACCCATCACTGCATATAGCTTGCCCATCACTGAATATAACTTACCCATCACTGAATATAGCTTACCCATCACTACCTATAGCTTGCCCATCACTGAATATAGCTTACCCATCACTGAATATAGCTTACCCATCACTGAATATAGCTTACCCATCACTGAATATAGCTTACCCATCACTGAATATAGCTTACCCATCACTGAATATAGCTTACCCATCACTGAATATAGCTTACCCATCACTGAATATAGCTTACCCATCACTGAATATAGCTTGCCCATCACTGAATATAGCTTGCCCATCACTGAATATAGCTTACCCATCACTACCTATAGCTTACCCATCACTGAATATAGCTTACCCATCACTGCATATAGCTTGCCCATCACTGAATATAACTTACCCATCACTGAATATAGCTTACCCATCACTACCTATAGCTTGCCCATCACTGAATATAGCTTACCCATCACTGAATATAGCTTGCCCATCACTGAATATAGCTTGCCCATCACTGAATATAGCTTGCCCATCACTGAATATAACTTTCCCATCACTGAATATAGCTTACCCATCACTGAATATAGCTTACCCATCACTGAATATAGCTTACCCATCGCTGAATATAGCTTACCCATCACTGAATATAGCTTACCCATCACTGAATATAGCTTGCCCATCACTGAATATAGCTTACCCATCACTGAATATAGCTTGCCCATCACTGAATATAGCTTACCCATCACTGCATATAGCTTGCCCATCACTGAATATAGCTTGCCCATCACTGAATATAGCTTGCCCATCACTGAATATAGCTTGCCCATCACTGAATATAGCTTGCCCATCACTGAATATAACTTTCCCATCACTGAATATAGCTTGCCCATCACTGAATATAGCTTACCCATCACTGAATATAGCTTACCCATCACTGAATATAGCTTGCCCATCACTGAATATAGCTTACCCATCACTACCTATAGCTAACCCATCACTACCTATAGCTTGCCCATCACTGAATATAGCTTACCCATCACTACCTATAGCTTACCCATCACTGAATATAGCTTGCCCATCACTGAATATAGCTTACCCATCACTGAATATAGCTTGCCCATCACTGAATATAGCTTACCCATCACTGAATATAGCTTACCCATCACTGAATATAGCTTGCCCATCACTGAATATAGCTTGCCCATCACTGAATATAGCTTACCCATCACTACCTATAGCTTACCCATCACTACCTATAGCTTACCCATCACTGAATATAGCTTGCCCATCACTGAATATAGCTTACCCATCACTGAATATAGCTTACCCATCACTGCCTATAGCTTACCCATCACTGAATATAGCTTACCCATCACTACCTATAGCTAACCCATCACTACCTATAGCTTGCCCATCACTGAATATAGCTTACCCATCACTACCTATAGCTTACCCATCACTGAATATAGCTTGCCCATCACTGAATATAGCTTACCCATCACTGCATATAGCTTGCCCATCACTGAATATAGCTTGCCCATCACTGAATATAGCTTGCCCATCACTGAATATAGCTTGCCCATCACTGAATATAGCTTGCCCATCACTGAATATAACTTTCCCATCACTGAATATAGCTTGCCCATCACTGAATATAGCTTACCCATCACTGAATATAGCTTGCCCATCACTGCCTATAGCTTGCCCATCACTGCCTATAGCTTACCCATCACTGAATATAGCTTACCCATCACTGAATATAGCTTACCCATCACTGAATATAGCTTACCCATCACTGAATATAGCTTTCCCATCACTGAATATAGCTTACCCATCACTGAATATAGCTTACCCATCACTGAATATAACTTACCCATCACTACCTATAGCTTGCCCATCACTACTTATAGCTTACCCATCACTACTTATAGCTTACCCATCACTGAATATAGCTTGCCCATCACTGAATATAACTTCCCCATCACTGAATATAGCTTGCCCATCACTGAATATAGCTTACCCATCACTGAATATAGCTTACCAATCACTGAATATAGCTTACCCATCACTGAATATAGCTTACCCATCACTACCTATAGCTTACCCATCACTGAATATAGCTTACCCATCACTGAATATAGCTTACCCATCACTACCTATAGCTTACCCATCACTGAATATAGCTTACCCATCACTACCTATAGCTTACCCATCACTGAATATAGCTTGCCCATCACTGAATATAGCTTACCCATCACTGCATATAGCTTGCCCATCACTGAATATAGCTTGCCCATCACTGAATATAGCTTGCCCATCACTGAATATAGCTTGCCCATCACTGAATATAGCTTGCCCATCACTGAATATAACTTTCCCATCACTGAATATAGCTTGCCCATCACTGAATATAGCTTACCCATCACTGAATATAGCTTGCCCATCACTGCCTATAGCTTACCCATCACTGAATATAGCTTACCCATCACTGAATATAGCTTACCCATCACTGAATATAGCTTACCCATCACTGAATATAGCTTGCCCATCACTGAATATAACTTTCCCATCACTGAATATAGCTTACCCATCACTACCTATAGCTTACCCATCACTGAATATAGCTTACCCATCACTGAATATAGCTTACCCATCACTACTTATAGCTTACCCATCACTGAATATAGCTTGCCCATCACTGAATATAGCTTGCCCATCACTGAATATAGCTTGCCCATCACTACCTATAGCTTACCCATCACTGAATATAGCTTACCCATCACTACCTATAGCTTACCCATCACTGAATATAGCTTGCCCATCACTACCTATAGCTTACCCATCACTGAATATAGCTTGCCCATCACTGAATATAACTTTCCCATCACTGAATATAGCTTACCCATCACTACCTATAGCTTACCCATCACTGAATATAGCTTACCCATCACTGAATATAGCTTACCCATCACTGAATATAGCTTACCCATCACTACCTATAGCTTACCCATCACTGAATATAGCTTACCCATCACTGAATATAGCTTGCCCATCACTGAATATAGCTTGCCCATCACTGAATATAGCTTACCCATCACTGAATATAGCTTGCCCATCACTGAATATAGCTTACCCATCACTGAATATAGCTTACCCATCACTACCTATAGCTTACCCATCACTGAATATAGCTTGCCCATCACTGAATATAGCTTGCCCATCACTGAATATAGCTTACCCATCACTGAATATAGCTTGCCCATCACTGAATATAGCTTACCCATCACTGAATATAGCTTACCCATCACTGCCTATAGCTTACCCATCACTGCCTATAGCTTGCCCATCACTGAATATAGCTTACCCATCACTACCTATAGCTTACCCATCACTGAATATAGCTTACCCATCACTGAATATAGCTTACCCATCACTGAATATAGCTTACCCATCACTGAATATAGCTTGCCCATCACTGAATATAGCTTACCCATCTCTGAATATAGCTTGCCCATCACTGAATATAGCTTACCCATCACTACCTATAGCTTACCCATCACTGAATATAGCTTACCCATCACTGAATATAGCTTACCCATCACTGAATATAGCTTGCCCATCACTGAATATAGCTTACCCATCTCTGAATATAGCTTGCCCATCACTGAATATAGCTTACCCATCACTACCTATAGCTTACCCATTACTGAATATAGCTTGCCCATCACTGAATATAGCTTACCCATCACTGAATATAGCTTACCCATCACTGCCTATAGCTTACCCATCACTGCCTATAGCTTGCCCATCACTGAATATAGCTTACCCATCACTACCTATAGCTTACCCATCACTGAATATAGCTTGCCCATCACTGAATATAACTTACCCATCACTGCATATAGCTTGCCCATCACTGAATATAACTTACCCATCACTGAATATAGCTTACCCATCACTACCTATAGCTTGCCCATCACTGAATATAGCTTACCCATCACTGAATATAGCTTACCCATCACTGAATATAGCTTACCCATCACTGAATATAGCTTACCCATCACTGAATATAGCTTACCCATCACTGAATATAGCTTACCCATCACTGAATATAGCTTACCCATCACTGAATATAGCTTGCCCATCACTGAATATAGCTTACCCATCACTGAATATAGCTTGCCCATCACTGAATATAGCTTACCCATCACTACCTATAGCTTACCCATCACTGAATATAGCTTGCCCATCACTGAATATAGCTTACCCATCACTGAATATAGCTTACCCATCACTGAATATAGCTTGCCCATCACTGAATATAGCTTGCCCATCACTGAATATAGCTTACCCATCACTACCTATAGCTTACCCATCACTACCTATAGCTTACCCATCACTGAATATAGCTTGCCCATCACTGAATATAGCTTACCCATCACTGAATATAGCTTACCCATCACTGAATATAGCTTGCCCATCACTGAATATAGCTTGCCCATCACTGAATATAGCTTACCCATCACTACCTATAGCTTACCCATCACTGAATATAGCTTACCCATCACTGAATATAGCTTGCCCATCACTGAATATAGCTTACCCATCACTACCTATAGCTTACCCATCACTACCTATAGCTTACCCATCACTGAATATAGCTTGCCCATCACTGAATATAGCTTACCCATCACTGAATATAGCTTACCCATCACTGAATATAGCTTGCCCATCACTGAATATAGCTTGCCCATCACTGAATATAGCTTACCCATCACTACCTATAGCTTACCCATCACTGAATATAGCTTACCCATCACTGCATATAGCTTGCCCATCACTGAATATAACTTACCCATCACTGAATATAGCTTACCCATCACTACCTATAGCTTGCCCATCACTGAATATAGCTTACCCATCACTGAATATAGCTTACCCATCACTGAATATAGCTTACCCATCACTGAATATAGCTTACCCATCACTGAATATAGCTTACGCATCACTGAATATAGCTTACCCATCACTGAATATAGCTTACCCATCACTGAATATAGCTTACCCATCACTGAATATAGCTTGCCCATCACTGAATATAGCTTACCCATCACTGAATATAGCTTGCCCATCACTGAATATAGCTTGCCCATCACTGAATATAGCTTGCCCATCACTGAATATAGCTTGCCCATCACTGAATATAACTTTCCCATCACTGAATATAGCTTGCCCATCACTGAATATAGCTTACCCATCACTGAATATAGCTTACCCATCACTGAATATAGCTTGCCCATCACTGAATATAGCTTACCCATCACTGCATATAGCTTGCCCATCACTGAATATAGCTTGCCCATCACTGAATATAGCTTACCCATCACTGAATATAGCTTGCCCATCACTGAATATAGCTTACCTATCACTGAATATAGCTTACCCATCACTGAATATAGCTTGCCCATCACTGAATATAGCTTACCCATCACTGCATATAGCTTGCCCATCACTGAATATAGCTTGCCCATCACTGAATATAGCTTGCCCATCACTGAATATAGCTTGCCCATCACTGAATATAGCTTGCCCATCACTGAATATAACTTTCCCATCACTGAATATAGCTTGCCCATCACTGAATATAGCTTACCCATCACTGAATATAGCTTACCCATCACTGAATATAGCTTGCCCATCACTGAATATAGCTTACCCATCACTGCATATAGCTTGCCCATCACTGAATATAGCTTGCCCATCACTGAATATAGCTTGCCCATCACTGAATATAGCTTGCCCATCACTGAATATAGCTTGCCCATCACTGAATATAGCTTGCCCATCACTGAATATAGCTTGCCCATCACTGAATATAACTTTCCCATCACTGAATATAGCTTGCCCATCACTGAATATAGCTTACCCATCACTGCCTATAGCTTACCCATCACTGAATATAGCTTACCCATCACTACTTATAGCTTACCCATCACTGAATATAGCTTGCCCATCACTGAATATAGCTTACCCATCACTGCCTATAGCTTACCCATCACTGAATATAGCTTACCCATCACTACCTATAGCTAACCCATCACTACCTATAGCTTGCCCATCACTGAATAATGCTTACCCATCACTACCTATAGCTTACCCATCACTGAATATAGCTTGCCCATCACTGAATATAGCTTACCCATCACTGCATATAGCTTGCCCATCACTGAATATAGCTTGCCCATCACTGAATATAGCTTGCCCATCACTGAATATAGCTTGCCCATCACTGAATATAGCTTGCCCATCACTGAATATAACTTTCCCATCACTGAATATAGCTTGCCCATCACTGAATATAGCTTACCCATCACTGAATATAGCTTGCCCATCACTGCCTATAGCTTGCCCATCACTGCCTATAGCTTACCCATCACTGAATATAGCTTACCCATCACTGAATATGGCTTACCCATCACTGAATATAGCTTACCCATCAATGAATATAGCTTTCCCATCACTGAATATAGCTTACCCATCACTGAATATAGCTTACCCATCACTGAATATAGCTTACCCATCACTACCTATAGCTTGCCCATCACTACCTATAGCTTACCCATCACTGAATATAGCTTACCCATCACTGAATATAGCTTACCCATCACTACCTATAGCTTACCCATCACTGAATATAGCTTGCCCATCACTGAATATAGCTTACCCATCACTGCATATAGCTTGCCCATCACTGAATATAGCTTGCCCATCACTGAATATAGCTTGCCCATCACTGAATATAGCTTGCCCATCACTGAATATAGCTTGCCCATCACTGAATATAACTTTCCCATCACTGAATATAGCTTGCCCATCACTACCTATAGCTTACCTATCACTGAATATAGCTTACCCATCACTGAATATAGCTTACCCATCACTGCATATAGCTTACCCATCACTGAATATAGCTTACCCATCACTGAATATAGCTTACCCATCACTGAATATAGCTTACCCATCACTGAATATAGCTTGCCCATCACTACCTATAGCTTGCTCATCACTGAATATAGCTTACCCATCACTGAATATAGCTTACCCATCACTACCTATAGCTTGCCCATCACTGAATATAGCTTGCCCATCACTGAATATAGCTTGCCCATCACTGAATATAACTTACCCATCACTGAATATAGCTTACCCATCACTGCATATAGCTTGCCCATCACTGAATATAGCTTACCCATCACTACCTATAGCTTACCTATCACTGAATATAGCTTACCATCACTGAATATAGCTTACCCATCACTGCATATAGCTTACCCATCACTGAATATAGCTTACCCATCACTGAATATAGCTTACCCATCACTGAATATAGCTTACCCATCACTGAATATAGCTTGCCCATCACTACCTATAGCTTGCTCATCACTGAATATAGCTTACCCATCACTGAATATAGCTTACCCATCACTACCTATAGCTTACCCATCACTACCTATAGCTTACCCATCACTGAATATAGCTTACCCATCACTGAATATAGCTTACCCATCACTGAATATAGCTTACCCATCACTGAATATAGCTTACCCATCACTGAATATAGCTTACCCATCACTGAATATAGCTTACCCATCACTGAATATAGCTTACCCATCACTACATATAGCTTACCCATCACTGAATATAGCTTACCCATCACTGAATATAGCTTACCCATCACTACCTATAGCTTACCCATCACTGAATATAGCTTGCCCATCACTGAATATAGCTTACCCATCACTGAATATAGCTTACCCATCACTGAATATAGCTTGCCCATCACTGAATATAGCTTGCCCATCACTGAATATAGCTTGCCCATCACTGAATATAACTTACCCATCACTGAATATAGCTTACCCATCACTGCATATAGCTTGCCCATCACTGAATATAGCTTACCCATCACTGAATATAGCTTACCCATCACTACCTATAGCTTACCCATCACTGAATATAGCTTGCCCATCACTGAATATAGCTTGTCCATCACTGAATATAGCTTACCCATCACTGAATATAGCTTGCCCATCACTGAATATAGCTTACCCATCACTGAATATAGCTTACCCATCACTACCTATAGCTTACCCATCACTGAATATAGCTTGCCCATCACTGAATATAGCTTGCCCATCACTGAATATAGCTTACCCATCACTGAATATAGCTTGCCCATCACTGAATATAGCTTACCCATCACTGAATATAGCTTACCCATCACTGCCTATAGCTTACCCATCACTGCCTATAGCTTGCCCATCACTGAATATAGCTTACCCATCACTACCTATAGCTTACCCATCACTGAATATAGCTTACCCATCACTGCATATAGCTTGCCCATCACTGAATATAACTTACCCATCACTGAATATAGCTTACCCATCACTACCTATAGCTTGCCCATCACTGAATATAGCTTACCCATCACTGAATATAGCTTACCCATCACTGAATATAGCTTACCCATCACTGAATATAGCTTACCCATCACTGAATATAGCTTACCCATCACTGTATATAGCTTACCCATCACTGAATATAGCTTACCCATCACTGAATATAGCTTACCCATCACTGAATATAGCTTGCCCATCACTGAATATAGCTTACCCATCTCTGAATATAGCTTGCCCATCACTGAATATAGCTTACCCATCACTACCTATAGCTTACCCATCACTGAATATAGCTTACCCATCACTGAATATAGCTTACCCATCACTGAATATAGCTTGCCCATCACTGAATATAGCTTACCCATCACTGAATATAGCTTGCCCATCACTGAATATAGCTTACCCATCACTACCTATAGCTTACCCATCACTGAATATAGCTTGCCCATCACTGAATATAGCTTACCCATCACTGAATATAGCTTACCCAACACTGAATATAGCTTGCCCATCACTGAATATAGCTTGCCCATCACTGAATATAGCTTACCCATCACTACCTATAGCTTACCCATCACTACCTATAGCTTACCCATCACTGAATATAGCTTGCCCATCACTGAATATAGCTTACCCATCACTGAATATAGCTTACCCATCACTTAATATAGCTTGCCCATCACTGAATATAGCTTGCCCATCACTGAATATAGCTTACCCATCACTACCTATAGCTTACCCATCACTGAATATAGCTTACCCATCACTGCATATAGCTTGCCCATCACTGAATATAACTTACCCATCACTGAATATAGCTTACCCATCACTACCTATAGCTTGCCCATCACTGAATATAGCTTACCCATCACTGAATATAGCTTCCCATCACTGAATATAGCTTACCCATCACTGAATATAGCTTACCCATCACTGAATATAGCTTACCCATCACTGAATATAGCTTACCCATCACTGAATATAGCTTACCCATCACTGAATATAGCCTACCCATCACTGAATATAGCTTGCCCATCACTGAATATAGCTTACCCATCACTGAATATAGCTTGCCCATCACTGAATATAGCTTACCCATCACTACCTATAGCTTACCCATCACTGAATATAGCTTACCCATCACTGAATATAGCTTACCCATCACTGAATATAGCTTACCCATCACTGAATATAGCTTGCCCATCACTGAATATAGCTTACCCATCACTGAATATAGCTTACCCATCACTGAATATAGCTTACCCATCACTGAATATAGCTTACTAATCACTGAATATAGCTTACCCATCACTGAATATAGCTTACCCATCACTGAATATAGCTTACCCATCACTACCTATAGCTTACCCATCACTACCTATAGCTTACCCATCACTGAATATAGCTTGCCCATCACTGAATATAGCTTACCCATCACTGAATATAGCTTACCCATCACTGAATATAGCTTGCCCATCACTGAATATAGCTTACCCATCACTGCCTATAGCTTACCCATCACTGAATATAGCTTACCCATCACTACCTATAGCTAACCCATCACTACCTATAGCTTGCCCATCACTGAATATAGCTTACCCATCACTACCTATAGCTTACCCATCACTGAATATAGCTTGCCCATCACTGAATATAGCTTACCCATCACTGCATATAGCTTGCCCATCACTGAATATAGCTTGCACATCACTGAATATAGCTTACCCATCACTGAATATAGCTTACCCATCACTGAATATAGCTTGCCCATCACTGAATATAGCTTGCCCATCACTGAATATAGCTTACCCATTACTACCTATAGCTTACCCATCACTGAATATAGCTTACCCATCACTGCATATAGCTTGCCCATCACTGAATATAACTTACCCATCACTGAATATAGCTTACCCATCACTACCTATAGCTTGCCCATCACTGAATATAGCTTACCCATCACTGAATATAGCTTACCCATCACTGAATATAGCTTACCCATCACTGAATATAGCTTACCCATCACTGAATATAGCTTACCCATCACTGAATATAGCTTACCCATCACTGAATATAGCTTACCCATCACTGAATATAGCTTACCCATCACTGAATATAGCTTGCCCATCACTGAATATAGCTTACCCATCACTGAATATAGCTTGCCCATCACTGAATATAGCTTACCCATCACTGCATATAGCTTGCCCATCACTGAATATAGCTTGCCCATCACTGAATATAGCTTGCCCATCACTGAATATAGCTTGCCCATCACTGAATATAGCTTGCCCATCACTGAATATAACTTTCCCATCACTGAATATAGCTTGCCCATCACTGAATATAGCTTACCCATCACTGAATATAGCTTACCCATCACTGAATATAGCTTGCCCATCACTGAATATAGCTTACCCATCACTACCTATAGCTAACCCATCACTACCTATAGCTTGCCCATCACTGAATATAGCTTACCCATCACTACCTATAGCTTACCCATCACTGAATATAGCTTGCCCATCACTGAATATAGCTTACCCATCACTGAATATAGCTTGCCCATCACTGAATATAGCTTACCCATCACTGAATATAGCTTACCCATCACTGAATATAGCTTACCCATCACTGAATATAGCTTGCCCATCACTGAATATAGCTTACCCATCACTGAATATAGCTTACCCATCACTGAATATAGCTTGCCCATCACTGAATATAGCTTGCCCATCACTGAATATAGCTTACCCATCACTACCTATAGCTTACCCATCACTACCTATAGCTTACCCATCACTGAATATAGCTTGCCCATCACTGAATATAGCTTACCCATCACTGAATATAGCTTACCCATCACTGAATATAGCTTGCCCATCACTGAATATAGCTTGCCCATCACTGAATATAGCTTACCCATCACTACCTATAGCTTACCCATCACTGAATATAGCTTACCCATCACTGCATATAGCTTGCCCATCACTGAATATAACTTACCCATCACTGAATATAGCTTACCCATCACTACCTATAGCTTACCCATCACTGAATATAGCTTACCCATCACTGAATATAGCTTACCCATCACTGAATATAGCTTACCCATCACTGAATATAGCTTGCCCATCACTGAATATAGCTTACCCATCACTGAATATAGCTTACCCATCACTGAATATAGCTTACCCATCACTGAATATAGCTTACCCATCACTGAATATAGCTTACTCATCACTGAATATAGCTTACCCATCACTGAATATAGCTTACCCATCACTGAATATAGCTTACCCATCACTACCTATAGCTTACCCATCACTACCTATAGCTTACCCATCACTGAATATAGCTTGCCCATCACTGAATATAGCTTACCCATCACTGAATATAGCTTACCCATCACTGAATATAGCTTGCCCATCACTGAATATAGCTTACCCATCACTGCCTATAGCTCACCCATCACTGAATATAGCTTACCCATCACTACCTATAGCTAACCCATCACTACCTATAGCTTGCCCATCACTGAATATAGCTTACCCATCACTACCTATAGCTTACCCATCACTGCATATAGCTTGCCCATCACTGAATATAGCTTGCCCATCACTGAATATAGCTTACCCATCACTGAATATAGCTTACCCATCACTGAATATAGCTTGCCCATCACTGAATATAGCTTGCCCATCACTGAATATAGCTTACCCATTACTACCTATAGCTTACCCATCACTGAATATAGCTTACCCATCACTGCATATAGCTTGCCCATCACTGAATATAACTTACCCATCACTGAATATAGCTTACCCATCACTACCTATAGCTTGCCCATCACTGAATATAGCTTACCCATCACTGAATATAGCTTACCCATCACTGAATATAGCTTACCCATCACTGAATATAGCTTACCCATCACTGAATATAGCTTACCCATCACTGAATATAGCTTACCCATCACTGAATATAGCTTACCCATCACTGAATATAGCTTACCCATCACTGAATATAGCTTGCCCATCACTGAATATAGCTTACCCATCACTGAATATAGCTTGCCCATCACTGAATATAGCTTACCCATCACTGCATATAGCTTGCCCATCACTGAATATAGCTTGCCCATCACTGAATATAGCTTGCCCATCACTGAATATAGCTTGCCCATCACTGAATATAGCTTGCCCATCACTGAATATAACTTTCCCATCACTGAATATAGCTTGCCCATCACTGAATATAGCTTACCCATCACTGAATATAGCTTACCCATCACTGAATATAGCTTGCCCATCACTGAATATAGCTTACCCATCACTACCTATAGCTAACCCATCACTACCTATAGCTTGCCCATCACTGAATATAGCTTACCCATCACTACCTATAGCTTACCCATCACTGAATATAGCTTGCCCATCACTGAATATAGCTTACCCATCACTGAATATAGCTTGCCCATCACTGAATATAGCTTACCCATCACTGAATATAGCTTACCCATCACTGAATATAGCTTGCCCATCACTGAATATAGCTTGCCCATCACTGAATATAGCTTACCCATCACTACCTATAGCTTACCCATCACTACCTATAGCTTACCCATCACTGAATATAGCTTGCCCATCACTGAATATAGCTTACCCATCACTGAATATAGCTTACCCATCACTGAATATAGCTTGCCCATCACTGAATATAGCTTGCCCATCACTGAATATAGCTTACCCATCACTACCTATAGCTTACCCATCACTGAATATAGCTTACCCATCACTGCATATAGCTTGCCCATCACTGAATATAACTTACCCATCACTGAATATAGCTTACCCATCACTACCTATAGCTTGCCCATCACTGAATATAGCTTACCCATCACTGAATATAGCTTACCCATCACTGAATATAGCTTACCCATCACTGAATATAGCTTACCCATCACTGAATATAGCTTACCCATCACTGAATATAGCTTACCCATCACTGAATATAGCTTACCCATCACTGAATATAGCTTACCCATCACTGAATATAGCTTGCCCATCACTGAATATAGCTTGCCCATCACTGAATATAGCTTACCCATCACTACCTATAGCTTACCCATCACTGAATATAGCTTACCCATCACTGCATATAGCTTGCCCATCACTGAATATAACTTACCCATCACTGAATATAGCTTACCCATCACTACCTATAGCTTGCCCATCACTGAATATAGCTTACCCATCACTGAATATAGCTTGCCCATCACTGAATATAGCTTGCCCATCACTGAATATAGCTTGCCCATCACTGAATATAACTTTCCCATCACTGAATATAGCTTACCCATCACTGAATATAGCTTACCCATCACTGAATATAGCTTACCCATCACTGAATATAGCTTACCCATCACTGAATATAGCTTACCCATCACTGAATATAGCTTGCCCATCACTGAATATAGCTTACCCATCACTGAATATAGCTTGCCCATCACTGAATATAGCTTACCCATCACTGCATATAGCTTGCCCATCACTGAATATAGCTTGCCCATCACTGAATATAGCTTGCCCATCACTGAATATAGCTTGCCCATCACTGAATATAGCTTGCCCATCACTGAATATAACTTTCCCATCACTGAATATAGCTTGCCCATCACTGAATATAGCTTACCCATCACTGAATATAGCTTACCCATCACTGAATATAGCTTGCCCATCACTGAATATAGCTTACCCATCACTACCTATAGCTAACCCATCACTACCTATAGCTTGCCCATCACTGAATATAGCTTACCCATCACTACCTATAGCTTACCCATCACTGAATATAGCTTGCCCATCACTGAATATAGCTTACCCATCACTGAATATAGCTTGCCCATCACTGAATATAGCTTACCCATCACTGAATATAGCTTACCCATCACTGAATATAGCTTGCCCATCACTGAATATAGCTTGCCCATCACTGAATATAGCTTACCCATCACTACCTATAGCTTACCCATCACTACCTATAGCTTACCCATCACTGAATATAGCTTGCCCATCACTGAATATAGCTTACCCATCACTGAATATAGCTTACCCATCACTGCCTATAGCTTACCCATCACTGAATATAGCTTACCCATCACTACCTATAGCTAACCCATCACTACCTATAGCTTGCCCATCACTGAATATAGCTTACCCATCACTACCTATAGCTTACCCATCACTGAATATAGCTTGCCCATCACTGAATATAGCTTACCCATCACTGCATATAGCTTGCCCATCACTGAATATAGCTTGCCCATCACTGAATATAGCTTGCCCATCACTGAATATAGCTTGCCCATCACTGAATATAGCTTGCCCATCACTGAATATAACTTTCCCATCACTGAATATAGCTTGCCCATCACTGAATATAGCTTACCCATCACTGAATATAGCTTGCCCATCACTGCCTATAGCTTGCCCATCACTGCCTATAGCTTACCCATCACTGAATATAGCTTACCCATCACTGAATATAGCTTACCCATCACTGAATATAGCTTACCCATCACTGAATATAGCTTTCCCATCACTGAATATAGCTTACCCATCACTGAATATAGCTTACCCATCACTGAATATAGCTTACCCATCACTACCTATAGCTTGCCCATCACTACTTATAGCTTACCCATCACTACTTATAGCTTACCCATCACTGAATATAGCTTGCCCATCACTGAATATAACTTCCCCATCACTGAATATAGCTTGCCCATCACTGAATATAGCTTACCCATCACTGAATATAGCTTACCAATCACTGAATATAGCTTACCCATCACTGAATATAGCTTACCCATCACTACCTATAGCTTACCCATCACTGAATATAGCTTACCCATCACTGAATATAGCTTACCCATCACTACCTATAGCTTACCCATCACTGAATATAGCTTACCCATCACTACCTATAGCTTACCCATCACTGAATATAGCTTGCCCATCACTGAATATAGCTTACCCATCACTGCATATAGCTTGCCCATCACTGAATATAGCTTGCCCATCACTGAATATAGCTTGCCCATCACTGAATATAGCTTGCCCATCACTGAATATAGCTTGCCCATCACTGAATATAACTTTCCCATCACTGAATATAGCTTGCCCATCACTGAATATAGCTTACCCATCACTGAATATAGCTTGCCCATCACTGCCTATAGCTTACCCATCACTGAATATAGCTTACCCATCACTGAATATAGCTTACCCATCACTGAATATAGCTTACCCATCACTGAATATAGCTTGCCCATCACTGAATATAACTTTCCCATCACTGAATATAGCTTACCCATCACTACCTATAGCTTACCCATCACTGAATATAGCTTACCCATCACTGAATATAGCTTACCCATCACTACTTATAGCTTACCCATCACTGAATATAGCTTGCCCATCACTGAATATAGCTTGCCCATCACTGAATATAGCTTGCCCATCACTACCTATAGCTTACCCATCACTGAATATAGCTTACCCATCACTACCTATAGCTTACCCATCACTGAATATAGCTTGCCCATCACTACCTATAGCTTACCCATCACTGAATATAGCTTGCCCATCACTGAATATAACTTTCCCATCACTGAATATAGCTTACCCATCACTACCTATAGCTTACCCATCACTGAATATAGCTTACCCATCACTGAATATAGCTTACCCATCACTGAATATAGCTTACCCATCACTACCTATAGCTTACCCATCACTGAATATAGCTTACCCATCACTGAATATAGCTTGCCCATCACTGAATATAGCTTGCCCATCACTGAATATAGCTTACCCATAACTGAATATAGCTTGCCCATCACTGAATATAGCTTACCCATCACTGAATATAGCTTACCCATCACTACCTATAGCTTACCCATCACTGAATATAGCTTGCCCATCACTGAATATAGCTTGCCCATCACTGAATATAGCTTACCCATCACTGAATATAGCTTGCCCATCACTGAATATAGCTTACCCATCTCTGAATATAGCTTGCCCATCACTGAATATAGCTTACCCATCACTACCTATAGCTTACCCATCACTGAATATAGCTTACCCATCACTGAATATAGCTTACCCATCACTGAATATAGCTTGCCCATCACTGAATATAGCTTACCCATCTCTGAATATAGCTTGCCCATCACTGAATATAGCTTACCCATCACTACCTATAGCTTACCCATCACTGAATATAGCTTGCCCATCACTGAATATAGCTTACCCATCACTGAATATAGCTTACCCATCACTGCCTATAGCTTACCCATCACTGCCTATAGCTTGCCCATCACTGAATATAGCTTACCCATCACTACCTATAGCTTACCCATCACTGAATATAGCTTACCCATCACTGCATATAGCTTGCCCATCACTGAATATAACTTACCCATCACTGAATATAGCTTACCCATCACTACCTATAGCTTGCCCATCACTGAATATAGCTTACCCATCACTGAATATAGCTTACCCATCACTGAATATAGCTTACCCATCACTGAATATAGCTTACCCATCACTGAATATAGCTTACCCATCACTGAATATAGCTTACCCATCACTGAATATAGCTTACCCATCACTGAATATAGCTTGCCCATCACTGAATATAGCTTACCCATCACTGAATATAGCTTGCCCATCACTGAATATAGCTTACCCATCACTACCTATAGCTTACCCATCACTGAATATAGCTTGCCCATCACTGAATATAGCTTACCCATCACTGAATATAGCTTACCCATCACTGAATATAGCTTGCCCATCACTGAATATAGCTTGCCCATCACTGAATATAGCTTACCCATCACTACCTATAGCTTACCCATCACTACCTATAGCTTACCCATCACTGAATATAGCTTGCCCATCACTGAATATAGCTTACCCATCACTGAATATAGCTTACCCATCACTGAATATAGCTTGCCCATCACTGAATATAGCTTGCCCATCACTGAATATAGCTTACCCATCACTACCTATAGCTTACCCATCACTGAATATAGCTTACCCATCACTGCATATAGCTTGCCCATCACTGAATATAACTTACCCATCACTGAATATAGCTTACCCATCACTACCTATAGCTTGCCCATCACTGAATATAGCTTACCCATCACTGAATATAGCTTACCCATCACTGAATATAGCTTACCCATCACTGAATATAGCTTACCCATCACTGAATATAGCTTACCCATCACTGAATATAGCTTACCCATCACTGAATATAGCTTACCCATTACTGAATATAGCTTACCCATCACTGAGTATAGCTTGCCCATCACTGAATATAGCTTACCCATCACTGAATATAGCTTACCCATCACTACTTATAGCTTACCCATCACTGAATATAGCTTGCCCATCACTGAATATAGCTTGCCCATCACTGAATATAGCTTGCCCATCACTACCTATAGCTTACCCATCACTGAATATAGCTTACCCATCACTACCTATAGCTTACCCATCACTGAATATAGCTTGCCCATCACTACCTATAGCTTACCCATCACTGAATATAGCTTGCCCATCACTGAATATAACTTTCCCATCACTGAATATAGCTTACCCATCACTACCTATAGCTTACCCATCACTGAATATAGCTTACCCATCACTGAATATAGCTTACCCATCACTGAATATAGCTTACCCATCACTACCTATAGCTTACCCATCACTGAATATAGCTTACCCATCACTGAATATAGCTTGCCCATCACTGAATATAGCTTGCCCATCACTGAATATAGCTTACCCATAACTGAATATAGCTTGCCCATCACTGAATATAGCTTACCCATCACTGAATATAGCTTACCCATCACTACCTATAGCTTACCCATCACTGAATATAGCTTGCCCATCACTGAATATAGCTTGCCCATCACTGAATATAGCTTACCCATCACTGAATATAGCTTGCCCATCACTGAATATAGCTTACCCATCTCTGAATATAGCTTGCCCATCACTGAATATAGCTTACCCATCACTACCTATAGCTTACCCATCACTGAATATAGCTTACCCATCACTGAATATAGCTTACCCATCACTGAATATAGCTTGCCCATCACTGAATATAGCTTACCCATCTCTGAATATAGCTTGCCCATCACTGAATATAGCTTACCCATCACTACCTATAGCTTACCCATCACTGAATATAGCTTGCCCATCACTGAATATAGCTTACCCATCACTGAATATAGCTTACCCATCACTGCCTATAGCTTACCCATCACTGCCTATAGCTTGCCCATCACTGAATATAGCTTACCCATCACTACCTATAGCTTACCCATCACTGAATATAGCTTACCCATCACTGCATATAGCTTGCCCATCACTGAATATAACTTACCCATCACTGAATATAGCTTACCCATCACTACCTATAGCTTGCCCATCACTGAATATAGCTTACCCATCACTGAATATAGCTTACCCATCACTGAATATAGCTTACCCATCACTGAATATAGCTTACCCATCACTGAATATAGCTTACCCATCACTGAATATAGCTTACCCATCACTGAATATAGCTTACCCATCACTGAATATAGCTTGCCCATCACTGAATATAGCTTACCCATCACTGAATATAGCTTGCCCATCACTGAATATAGCTTACCCATCACTACCTATAGCTTACCCATCACTGAATATAGCTTGCCCATCACTGAATATAGCTTACCCATCACTGAATATAGCTTACCCATCACTGAATATAGCTTGCCCATCACTGAATATAGCTTGCCCATCACTGAATATAGCTTACCCATCACTACCTATAGCTTACCCATCACTACCTATAGCTTACCCATCACTGAATATAGCTTGCCCATCACTGAATATAGCTTACCCATCACTGAATATAGCTTACCCATCACTGAATATAGCTTGCCCATCACTGAATATAGCTTGCCCATCACTGAATATAGCTTACCCATCACTACCTATAGCTTACCCATCACTGAATATAGCTTACCCATCACTGCATATAGCTTGCCCATCACTGAATATAACTTACCCATCACTGAATATAGCTTACCCATCACTACCTATAGCTTGCCCATCACTGAATATAGCTTACCCATCACTGAATATAGCTTACCCATCACTGAATATAGCTTACCCATCACTGAATATAGCTTACCCATCACTGAATATAGCTTACCCATCACTGAATATAGCTTACCCATCACTGAATATAGCTTACCCATTACTGAATATAGCTTACCCATCACTGAGTATAGCTTGCCCATCACTGAATATAGCTTACCCATCACTGAATATAGCTTGCCCATCACTGAATATAGCTTACCCATCACTACCTATAGCTTACCCATCACTACCTATAGCTTACCCATCACTGAATATAGCTTGCCCATCACTGAATATAGCTTACCCATCACTGCATATAGCTTGCCCATCACTGAATATAGCTTGCCCATCACTGAATATAGCTTGCCCATCACTGAATATAGCTTGCCCATCACTGAATATAGCTTGCCCATCACTGAATATAGCTTGCCCATCACTGAATATAGCTTGCCCATCACTGAATATAACTTTCCCATCACTGAATATAGCTTGCCCATCACTGAATATAGCTTACCCATCACTGCCTATAGCTTACCCATCACTGAATATAGCTTACCCATCACTACTTATAGCTTACCCATCACTGAATATAGCTTGCCCATCACTGAATATAGCTTACCCATCACTGCCTATAGCTTACCCATCACTGAATATAGCTAACCCATCACTACCTATAGCTTGCCCATCACTGAATATAGCTTACCCATCACTACCTATAGCTTACCCATCACTGAATATAGCTTGCCCATCACTGAATATAGCTTACCCATCACTGCATATAGCTTGCCCATCACTGAATATAGCTTGCCCATCACTGAATATAGCTTGCCCATCACTGAATATAGCTTGCCCATCACTGAATATAGCTTGCCCATCACTGAATATAACTTTCCCATCACTGAATATAGCTTGCCCTTCACTGAATATAGCTTACCCATCACTGAATATAGCTTGCCCATCACTGCCTATAGCTTGCCCATCACTGCCTATAGCTTACCCATCACTGAATATAGCTTACCCATCACTGAATATAGCTTACCCATCACTGAATATAGCTTACCCATCACTGAATATAGCTTTCCCATCACTGAATATAGCTTACCCATCACTGAATATAGCTTACCCATCACTGAATATAGCTTACCCATCACTACCTATAGCTTGCCCATCACTACCTATAGCTTACCCATCACTGAATATAGCTTACCCATCACTGAATATAGCTTACCCATCACTACCTATAGCTTACCCATCACTGAATATAGCTTACCCATCACTACCTATAGCTTACCCATCACTGAATATAGCTTGCCCATCACTGAATATAGCTTACCCATCACTGCATATAGCTTGCCCATCACTGAATATAGCTTGCCCATCACTGAATATAGCTTGCCCATCACTGAATATAGCTTGCCCATCACTGAATATAGCTTGCCCATCACTGAATATAACTTTCCCATCACTGAATATAGCTTGCCCATCACTGAATATAGCTTACCCATCACTGAATATAGCTTGCCCATCACTGCCTATAGCTTACCCATCACTGAATATAGCTTACCCATCACTACCTATAGCTTACCCATCACTGAATATAGCTTACCCATCACTACCTATAGCTTACCCATCACTGAATATAGCTTGCCCATCACTGAATATAGCTTACCCATCACTGCATATAGCTTGCCCATCACTGAATATAGCTTGCCCATCACTGAATATAGCTTGCCCATCACTGAATATAGCTTGCCCATCACTGAATATAGCTTGCCCATCACTGAATATAACTTTCCCATCACTGAATATAGCTTGCCCATCACTGAATATAGCTTACCCATCACTGAATATAGCTTGCCCATCACTGCCTATAGCTTACCCATCACTGAATATAGCTTACCCATCACTGAATATAGCTTACCCATCACTGAATATAGCTTACCCATCACTGAATATAGCTTGCCCATCACTGAATATAACTTTCCCATCACTGAATATAGCTTACCCATCACTACCTATAGCTTACCCATCACTGAATATAGCTTACCCATCACTGAATATAGCTTACCCATCACTACTTATAGCTTACCCATCACTGAATATAGCTTGCCCATCACTGAATATAGCTTGCCCATCACTGAATATAGCTTGCCCATCACTACCTATAGCTTACCCATCACTGAATATAGCTTACCCATCACTACCTATAGCTTACCCATCACTGAATATAGCTTACCCATCACTGAATATAGCTTACCCATCACTGAATATAGCTTACCCATCACTACTTATAGCTTACCCATCACTGAATATAGCTTACCCATCACTGAATATAGCTTGCCCATCACTACCTATAGCTTACCCATATCTGAATATAGCTTACCCATCACTGAATATAGCTTGCCCATCACTGAATATAGCTTACCCATCACTACCTATAGCTTACCCATCACTGAATATAGCTTGCCCATCACTGAATATAACTTTCCCATCACTGAATATAGCTTACCCATCACTACCTATAGCTTACCCATCACTGAATATAGCTTACCCATCACTGAATATAGCTTACCCATCACTGAATATAGCTTACCCATCACTACCTATAGCTTACCCATCACTGAATATAGCTTACCCATCACTGAATATAGCTTGCCCATCACTGAATATAACTTTCCCATCACTGAATATAGCTTGCCCATCACTGAATATAGCTTACCCATCACTACCTATAGCTTACCCATCACTGAATATAGCTTACCCATCACTACTTATAGCTTACCCATCACTGAATATAGCTTTCCCATCACTGAATATAGCTTACCCATCACTGAATATAGCTTACCCATCACTGAATATAGCTTGCCCATCACTGAATATAGCTTGCCCATCACTGAATATAGCTTACCCATCACTGAATATAGCTTACCCATCACTTAATATAGCTTACCCATCACTGAATATAGCTTGCCCATCACTGAATATAGCTTACCCATCACTGAATATAGCTTACCCATCACTGAATATAGCTTACCCATCACTACCTATAGCTTGCCCATCACTGAATATAGCTTACCCATCACTGAATATAGCTTACCCATCACTGAATATAGCTTACCCATCACTACCTATAGCTTACCCATCACTACCTATAGCTTGCCCATCACTACCTATAGCTTACCCATCACTGAATATAGCTTACCCATCACTACCTATAGCTTGCCCATCACTGAATATAGCTTACCCATCACTGAATATAGCTTACCCATCACTACCTATAGCTTACTCATCACTGAATATAGCTTGCCCATCACTGAATATAGCTTATCCATCACTACTTATAGCTTACCCATCACTGAATATAGCTTGCCCATCACCGAATATAACTTTCCCATCACTGAATATAGCTTGCCCATCACTGAATATAGCTTGCCCATCACTACCTATAGCTTACCCATCACTGAATATAGCTTACCCATCACTGAATATAGCTTACCCATCACTGCATATAGCTTGCCCATCACTGAATATAGCTTACCCATCACTGAATATAGCTTGCCCATCACTGAATATAGCTTACCCATCACTGAATATAGCTTACCCATCACTGAATATAGCTTACCCATCACTACCTATAGCTTGCCCATCACTGAATATAGCTTACCCATCACTGAATATAGCTTACCCATCACTGAATATAGCTTACCCATCACTACCTATAGCTTGCCCATCACTGAATATAGCTTACCCATCACTGAATATAGCTTACCCATCACTACTTATAGCTTACCCATCACTGAATATAACTTACCCATCACTGAATATAGCTTATCCATCACTACCTATAGCTTGCCCATCACTGAATATAGCTTACCCATCACTGAATATAGCTTACCCATCACTACATATAGCTTGCCCATCACTGAATATAGCTTACCCATCACTGAATATAGCTTACCCATCACTGAATATAGCTTACCCATCACTGCATATAGCTTGCCCATCACTGAATATAGCTTACCCATCACTACCTATAGCTTATCCATCACTACTTATAGCTTACCCATCACTGAATATAGCTTGCCCATCACCGAATATAACTTTCCCATCACTGAATATAGCTTGCCCATCACTGAATATAGCTTGCCCATCACTACCTATAGCTTACCCATCACTGAATATAGCTTACCCATCACTGAATATAGCTTACCCATCACTGCATATAGCTTGCCCATCACTGAATATAGCTTACCCATCACTGAATATAGCTTGCCCATCACTGAATATAGCTTACCCATCACTGAATATAGCTTACCCATCACTGAATATAGCTTACCCATCACTACCTATAGCTTGCCCATCACTGAATATAGCTTACCCATCACTGAATATAGCTTACCCATCACTGAATATAGCTTACCCATCACTACCTATAGCTTGCCCATCACTGAATATAGCTTACCCATCACTACTTATAGCTTACCCATCACTGAATATAGCTTACCCATCACTACCTATAGCTTACCCATCACTGAATATAGCTTACCCATCACTGAATATAGCTTACCCATCACTGAATATAGCTTACCCATCACTGAATATAGCTTACCCATCACTGCCTATAGCTTACCCATCACTGAATATAGCTTACCCATCACTACTTATAGCTTACCCATCACTGAATATAGCTTACCCATCACTGCATATAGCTTGCCCATCACTGAATATAGCTTACCCATCACTACCTATAGCTTACCCATCACTGAATATAGCTTACCCATCACTGAATATAGCTTACCCATCACTGAATATAGCTTACCCATCACTGAATATAGCTTACCCATCACTGAATATAGCTTACCCATCACTGAATATAGCTTACCCATCACTACCTATAGCTTGCCCATCACTGAATATAGCTTACCCATCACTGAATATAGCTTACCCATCACTACCTATAGCTTGCCCATCACTGAATATAGCTTACCCATCACTGAATATAGCTTACCCATCACTGAATATAGCTTACCCATCACTACCTATAGCTTGCCCATCACTGAATATAGCTTACCCATCACTGAATATAGCTTACCCATCACTACCTATAGCTTGCCCATCACTGAATATAGCTTGCCCATCACTGAATATAGCTTACCCATCACTGAATATAGCTTACCCATCACTGCATATAGCTTGCCCATCACTGAATATAGCTTACCCATCACTGAATATAGCTTACCCATCACTGAATATAGCTTACCCATCACTACCTATAGCTTGCCCATCACTGAATATAGCTTACCCATCACTGAATATAGCTTACCCATCACTACCTATAGCTTGCCCATCACTGAATATAGCTTACCCATCACTGAATATAGCTTGCCCATCACTGCCTATAGCTTACCCATCACTGAATATAGCTTGCCCATCACTGAATATAGCTTGCCCATCACTGAATATAGCTTGCCCATCACTGAATATAGCTTGCCCATCACTGAATATAGCTTGCCCATCACTACCTATAGCTTGCCCATCACTGAATATAGCTTACCCATCACTGAATATAGCTTACCCATCACTGAATATAGCTTACCCATCACTACCTATAGCTTACCCATCACTACCTATAGCTTACCTATCACTGAATATAGCTTACCCATCACTGAATATAGCTTACCCATCACTGAATATAGCTTGCCCATCACTACTTATAGCTTACCCATCACTGAATATAGCTTGCCCATCACTGAATATAGCTTACCCATCACTGAATATAGCTTACCCATCACTGAATATAGCTTACCCATCACTACCTATAGCTTGCCCATCACTGAATATAGCTTACCCATCACTGAATATAGCTTACCCATCACTGAATATAGCTTACCCATCACTGAATATAGCTTACCCATCACTGAATATAGCTTACCCATCACTGAATATAGCTTACCCATCACTGAATATAGCTTACCCATCACTACCTATAGCTTGCCCATCACTGAATATAGCTTACCCATCACTGAATATAGCTTACCCATCACTGAATATAGCTTACCCATCACTGAATATAGCTTACCCATCACTACTTATAGCTTACCCATCACTGAATATAGCTTACCCATCACTACCTATAGCTTGCCCATCACTGAATATAGCTTACCCATCACTGAATATAGCTTACCCATCACTGAATATAGCTTACCCATCACTGAATATAGCTTACCCATCACTGCCTATAGCTTACCCATCACTGAATATAGCTTACCCATCACTACTTATAGCTTACCCATCACTGAATATAGCTTACCCATCACTACTTATAGCTTACCCATCACTGAATATAGCTTACCCATCACTACCTATAGCTTGCCCATCACTGAATATAGCTTACCCATCACTGAATATAGCTTACCCATCACTGAATATAGCTTACCCATCACTACTTATAGCTTACCCATCACTGAATATAGCTTACCCATCACTACCTATAGCTTACCCATCACTGAATATAGCTTACCCATCACTGAATATAGCTTACCCATCACTGAATATAGCTTACCCATCACTGAATATAGCTTACCCATCACTGCCTATAGCTTACCCATCACTGAATATAGCTTACCCATCACTACTTATAGCTTACCCATCACTGAATATAGCTTACCCATCACTGAATATAGCTTGCCCATCACTGAATATAGCTTACCCATCACTACCTATAGCTTACCCATCACTGAATATAGCTTACCCATCACTGAATATAGCTTGCCCATCACTGCCTATAGCTTACCCATCACTACCTATAGCTTGCCCATCACTGAATATAGCTTACCCATCACTGAATATAGCTTGCCCATCACTGAATATAGCTTGCCCATCACTGAATATAGCTTACCCATCACTGAATATAGCTTGCCCATCACTACCTATAGCTTGCCCATCACTGAATATAGCTTACCCATCACTGAATATAGCTTACCCATCACTGAATATAGCTTACCCATCACTACTTATAGCTTACCCATCACTGAATATAGCTTACCCATCACTACCTATAGCTTGCCCATCACTGAATATAGCTTACCCATCACTGAATATAGCTTACCCATCACTACTTATAGCTTACCCATCACTGAATATAGCTTACCCATCACTACCTATAGCTTGCCCATCACTGAATATAGCTTACCCATCACTGAATATAGCTTACCCATCACTGAATATAGCTTACCCATCACTACCTATAGCTTACCCATCACTGAATATAGCTTACCCATCACTGCCTATAGCTTACCCATCACTGAATATAGCTTACCCATCACTACTTATAGCTTACCCATCACTGAATATAGCTTGCCCATCACTACCTATAGCTTACCCATCACTGAATATAGCTTACCCATCACTGAATATAGCTTACCCATCACTGAATATAGCTTACCCATCACTACCTATAGCTTGCCCATCACTGAATATAGCTTACCCATCACTGAATATAGCTTACCCATCACTGAATATAGCTTACCCATCACTACCTATAGCTTGCCCATCACTGAATATAGCTTACCCATCACTGAATATAGCTTACCCATCACTACCTATAGCTTGCCCATCACTGAATATAGCTTACCCATCACTGAATATAGCTTACCCATCACTGAATATAGCTTACCCATCACTGAATATAGCTTACCCATCACTGAATATAGCTTGCCCATCACTACCTATAGCTTGCTCATCACTGAATATAGCTTACCCATCACTGAATATAGCTTACCCATCACTGCATATAGCTTGCCCATCACTGCATATAGCTTGCCCATCACTGAATATAGCTTGCCCATCACTGAATATAGCTTACCCATCACTGAATATAGCTTACCCATCACTGAATATAGCTTACCCATCACTGAATATAGCTTACCCATCACTACCTATAGCTTGCCCATCACTACCTATAGCTTACCCATCACTGAATATAGCTTACCCATCACTGAATATAACTTACCCATCACTGAATATAGCTTACCCATCACTGAATATAGCTTGCCCATCACTGAATATAGCTTACCCATCACTGCCTATAGCTTACCCATCACTGAATATAGCTTGCCCATCACTACCTATAGCTTACCCATCACTGCATATAGCTTACCCATCACTGAATATAGCTTACCCATCACTGAATATAGCTTACCCATCACTACCTATAGCTTACCCATCACTGAATATAGCTTGCCCATCACTACCTATAGCTTACCCATCACTGCATATAGCTTACCCATCACTGAATATAGCTTACCCATCACTGAATATAGCTTACCCATCACTACCTATAGCTTGCCCATCACTGAATATAGCTTACCCATCACTGAATATAGCTTGCCCATCACTGAATATAGCTTACCCATCACTGCCTATAGCTTACCCATCACTGAATATAGCTTGCCCATCACTACCTATAGCTTACCCATCACTGCATATAGCTTACCCATCACTGAATATAGCTTACCCATCACTGAATATAGCTTACCCATCACTACCTATAGCTTGCCCATCACTGAATATAGCTTACCCATCACTGAATATAGCTTACCCATCACTGCATATAGCTTGCCCATCACTGAATATAGCTTACCCATCACTGAATATAGCTTACCCATCACTGAATATAGCTTACCCATCACTGAATATAGCTTACCCATCACTACCTATAGCTTGCCCATCACTGAATATAGCTTACCCATCACTGAATATAGCTTACCCATCACTGAATATAGCTTACCCATCACTGAATATAGCTTACCCATCACTACCTATAGCTTGCCCATCACTGAATATAGCTTACCCATCACTACCTATAGCTTGCCCATCACTGAATATAGCTTACCCATCACTGAATATAGCTTACCCATCACTACCTATAGCTTGCCCATCACTGAATATAGCTTACCCATCACTGAATATAGCTTACCCATCACTGAATATATCTTACCCATCACTGCATATAGCTTGCCCATCACTGAATATAGCTTACCCATCACTGAATATAGCTTACCCATCACTACCTATAGCTTACCCATCACTGAATATAGCTTACCCATCACTGAATATAGCTTACCCATCACTGAATATAGCTTACCCATCACTGAATATAGCTTACCCATCACTACCTATAGCTTACTCATCACTGCCCATCACTACTTATAGCTTACCCATCACTGAATATAGCTTATCCATCACTACCTATAGCTTACCCATCACTGAATATAGCTTGCCCATCACTGAATATAGCTTACCCATCACTGAATATAGCTTACCCATCACTGAATATAGCTTACCCATCACTACCTATAGCTTACCCATCACTGAATATAGCTTACCCATCACTGAATATAGCTTACCCATCACTGAATATAGCTTACCCATCACTGAATATAGCTTACCCATCACTGAATATAGCTTTCCCATCACTACCTATAGCTTACCCATCACTGAATATAGCTTGCCCATCACTGAATATAGCTTACCCATCACTACCTATAGCTTACCCATCACTGAATATAGCTTACCCATCACTGAATATAGCTTGCCCATCACTGAATATAGCTTGCCCATCACTACCTATAGCTTGCTCATCACTGAATATAGCTTGCCCATCACTGAATATAGCTTACCCATCACTGAATATAGCTTGCCCATCACTGAATATAGCTTACCCATCACTGAATATAGCTTGCCCATCACTGAATATAGCTTGCCCATCACTACCTATAGCTTGCCCATCACTGAATATAGCTTACCCATCACTGAATATAGCTTACCCATCACTGAATATAGCTTGCCCATCACTGAATATAGCTTACCCATCACTGAATATAGCTTACCCATCACTACCTATAGCTTACCCATCACTGAATATAGCTTACCCATCACTGAATATAGCTTACCCATCACTACCTATAGCTTACCCATCACTGAATATAGCTTACCCATCACTGAATATAGCTTACCCATCACTGAATATAGCTTACCCATCACTGAATATAGCTTACCCATCACTGAATATAGCTTACCCATCACTGAATATAGCTTGCCCATCACTGAATATAGCTTACCCATCACTACCTATAGCTTACCCATCACTGAATATAGCTTACCCATCACTGAATATAGCTTACCCATCACTGAATATAGCTTACCCATCACTGAATATAGCTTGCCCATCACTGAATATAGCTTGCCCATCACTACCTATAGCTTACCCATCACTGAATATAGCTTACCCATCACTGAATATAGCTTGCCCATCACTGAATATAGCTTACCCATCACTGAATATAGCTTACCCATCACTGAATATAGCTTACCCATCACTGAATATAGCTTGCCCATCACTGAATATAGCTTGCCCATCACTACCTATAGCTTACCCATCACTGAATATAGCTTACCCATCACTGAATATAGCTTGCCCATCACTGAATATAGCTTGCCCATCACTGAATATAGCTTACCCATCACTACCTATAGCTTACCCATCACTGAATATAGCTTGCCCATCACTGCCCATCTAAAAAATCTCGTGAATTTCTTCTAGAATTACTCTCCTATATTAATATACCTACATATGCTCTCAAATCATATAATTTTTCTAATGGAACTGTTATTATTTTCTTCAATGCCGATTCAGTGTTCTGAATTCTATTTCAAAATTCATATGCAGTAACTTAAAATATAATCATTTATACATTCGTTCTGAACGAGCTGTCACTGAGCGACTTCGTGGCAGAGTTCTTTTTCATTCAATAAAATCTAGCCTAGCCCCATTTAATGTCAAATATACCTTCAATAATTATATTAACTCATTTGTGACTTCGTTATTTAACCAACTCTAAGATAAACCGGAATAAGAACCCAATTTATATATCGAATGATACATACAATACATGGTCTACATCCTACAATACATATAAATTAAATATTAAATCACTGAATTCATCAATCAGTGATTATCAGTAATCACATCAATCTGCACAATTACCTTTAACCACGCGATCAAATTATTTCAGAACAATATCAATTCCCAGCACCTCTACAGATACCGTACTACCAATTCCACCATGTATTCACAACACATCAAAATATTAGATTAATACTTCCATCTTTAATGTTACCTCTATAAGCAATACAGTTGATCATACACTTGACATATGTAATGACCTTCACCTTGATATTATTTGTGTCATATAAACCTTGTTTAAATATAATTATATTGCAATATATGCATCCCTTAATATTAATAATCTAAGTTTTGCACAACTTAATAGACTTGGCCCCCATCTTGGTGGTGGTGTTGGCATCCTATATAAGCCACATCTCAATCTAATCAACAGTACTGATCTCACACTAGAAAACTCAGAATAATTTTCTTGTACATTTCACTCGGCTAATTAACGTCAATTCACCATCATAGTTATCTATCGTCCACCTCATCATTCAATTCCTAAGTGTATCCTTGTATTAGGACACCTCCTGACTACATCCACTGAATACTATCATTCTCGGAGACTTAAATATCCCAATTAACCTTGACACTAATTATATCAGGCAATTCAATATATTAATTGACTCATTTAACTGTGTCCAACATATAACATCCCCAACTCATATAGCAGGTAATATCCTTGACCTTTCAAATGCACATTCTAATCTTACTAATTCCCACCCAATACAGAATCTATTTTCTGATCATCATCTAGTATTCTTCCACATTAGATCACCAAGACTAACTCGACCCATCATAAGTATTAAATATAGAAAATATAATAATATTGACACCACTACTTTCATCATTGAATTCTCTAAACAATTTAATAACACACATTTTTCAAACTCGGTATCCAAATTAGAAACAGCTCTATCAAAAACCCTCGACGAACTTGCCTCATCAAATATAAATATATAACACAACGTCCAAATTGCAAATGGTTCAATTCTGAACTTTCATCATCAAAACGGAAATTACAACTATATGAAATTATTGGAGAAAATCTAAATCTCTTAATAATTATAATATATTTATCAAATAGCGTAGCCTATATCGATCTATAGAAGACTAAGACTAAGACCTAATCGAGAAGACTAAGAAATCATACTACAATAACCTATTAAAAGAAGCATCAACTAATTATAATAAACTTTTCTCCATTTCTAACCAGCTACTTGGTAGAATATCACTACGTGTTCTACCAAATGAACCCACGACAAACCTAATAAATACATTTGACCAATATTTCAATATTAAAGTCATGAATATAATTAAATCACTCTCTACAGCTCTCAATGAACCATATAATCTACCTCTATATTCCATTTTCTCATTCACATTACCATCAACTACTACCATTGAAAAACTTATCAGTGTAGTAAATACATCTTCCGAACTAGATACAATCCCTCATTCGATATTAAATAAATACCAATTTATCTAGCATCTTATTACCAAGAAATAATAGAAAACTAACTTACCTTAGGCATTGTTCCAATCTATATGAAAACATCATATGTTACTTGAAGTAACTTACTTCCATCATAAATAAAAACTAAAACAAAACTTCAACAAATCAATCCTTCCAACTACCGACCAATCTCCAACTTATTAACGCTCTCCAAAACCCTAGAACGAGTTGTTGCTCGTCAACTAAATTCTTATCTTCATAAAAATCATATATTAAACCCATATCAGAGTGCCTATAGGTATATATACCAAGCACAAAATTATTGAAACTGCAATGATACATATCCTTAATCACATTCACCTATCTGCTGCATCACCACATAGTTCAGTGGTCATTCTCCTTGATTTATCAGCTGCCTTCGATACCCTTGACCATAATATCCTTATAAATCGACTAACCTCTATCGGAATCTCTGATACTGTACTCGCGAGATCCAATCGCGATTGGTTTATATCATACCTAACTGGTCGTTTTTATCAAATTAGCATAAATTCACTAATCTTTAAACCTATTAAAGTTACCAGTGAGTACCTCAAGGATCTGTCTTTGTTCCAATACTGTTCAATATCTATCTACTTCCTTTATTTAAATTATTGACAAATATCCCACCATAGACTATCTCTCGTATGCTGATGACAATTATACTTTAGATTGATATACACTAATAATAACATAAATGTACTTACAACTGCATCACCGACATATATAACTTTCTCACCAACAACTCTTTATCACTAAACTGTCTTAAAACTGAATCACTGCATATTAAAACATATACTAATATATTTCTTCCACCACTAATTACCATTAATAATTTGAGTATTTATTATGCTAATAAAGTTACAAATATTAGTATATTAATTGACCCAACACTACAATTTCACATTCATACTAAATCACTATCACAGTCAATTAAATAATTACTACATAACTTTCGAACAATAAGAACCTTCATTAATTGTAATACTGCAAAACTTCTCACTACATTCCTCATTCTACCCAAACTTGATTACTGTAATTCCTGTTTCTATACCTCCTCACAATCTAATATAAATAAACTCCAACGCCTTTAAATCTCAGCCAGATTTATATTCAACATAGCTAAACATTCCAGACAACATATATCTCCATTGTAGGATAACGTATGTAGATATCCTACAACCTATATAACGTAGACTATATTTAAATCCAATGGTCTAATTTAAGGGTACAAGCGCTGGTTCGGCCTTACCATGTTAATTATATCTCTAGCTAAAATGCTAAGGATACTAAACTACTAAAGATAATGAAGTAATTTTTCTTTTATTTAATAGATATTATTCTACTGCATAAAAGTTGACTTTTTATAAATATAATTTATTTAAAATTATGTAATAAAATAGTTTAAATATATTTTTTTATTAAAAATTTGAAGTTTATTATAATTTATTTTAAAAATATAAATTATAATACAATGTCCTGTCAATATTAAAATAGTATTACATGTTATTTATATACATTAACAATTTCATAAAATAATATTAATAATCAAAGAATTAGTAGGCTTTTACATATGCTTACTAAGTGCAAAAAGTAAAAACTGGAGAAAATGACATTCAAAGTTTTTTTTAAATAACTAGTCTTGTCAATTTCATATGATTTTTAATTCGATTGATCTCGTAAAACACTTTATATTGATAGAAATACTCCACTATAATTTAAAATATTTTACAATGTGATAAATAAGATACTGAACATGGATAATACGTAATAAAAAAAAATATATATTGTGCATATTTTAACCCACGCTTGCACCCTTAAATAATGGGTACATAGTTCGCATTGCTAATGATTGAGAACAATTATTCTACTATTCATTTATCTAATTTTTATAAAAGAAGATTGTTTAAAATTAAAAGTCTGTGCTTATAAATCTGAACACAGCAACCCTCTTTGCATTCTTATTCATTAATGCTATATTATAATTTATTGCCTCCACTTATGCCGGAGAATGTGCATTTGTATATTATTCTTAAACTTAGGAATTAACATAACTAGCAACCTAATGATTCATTACCTTTTATTTTCTATTTATGAATTTATTTTATTTTGTTTATATTATCGGTATACTATACCTATATATATATTTATTATATGGAGTCAATAAATTATTAATATAAATATTATGATATAATGTTAATATTAATTAATAGAATATGTAATACCAATATAATTTGGTAATACTATATAATACCTACATTATATAACTACATGTATATATATTTATACATTTATTTATTTATAAAATAGATTTTAATTAGGCCAATTATATAGCTATATTATTATCTAATCAACAATAGACACATTTATTTATTTATTATCATAATATTAAAATGTAACTATTTATGTTTACATAATAATAATAATTATCTTATTTTAATATTTTAAATCTAGTCTTTAATTATTTTCTAAATTATTATTATTTATATAAAGAAAATTAGCTTCTTTATGAGTCAATAAAATATTATATAATAATATTATATATGGATAAACGAGAGGAAATAAATGTATTTTTAAACAGATATTTAATAAATTAATTTCAGAATTAATTATTTTTAGTATGATATTTAGAGCAACTTTTTAATTTGTTATTTCTAATATAAATATTTATTTATAATGTTACTTTATTATATATAATATGCATAGAAAATTGGTAAATTTATTCAAATAATTTTTATTATTTATAAAAAAATATTTATTTAAATTAATTATACATTAATTCATATTAATTCTATATAAATTGTATTCTTTAAATAATTAATTATAATACAATTATAGGTAAAGTTTTATTTATTTACGAATTTCGATAATATTTCTCCATTTCTTCTTACAGGCTTCGTGTAAAGATTCCGGTAACCACTCGAGTAATTCAGTTTGTAAGTCTAATAAGTGGAGATTATTTAGAACACGAATAGAGATAATAGTACTACTATTCGATTATAATGGTAATTGAATAAGTCAATATAAATGTTAGGCTATTTATATTGTATTGTGGAAATTTATAATATATATAAAAAATGTATAATATATATTCAAAAAATATTATATTTTTTATAACGAAGAAATATTTATTTTCCTATTTGTAAGTCTAACAAGTAGATATTATTAAAACACGAATAGAATTAATAGTATTACTATTAGATTATAATGGTAATTGAATAAGTCACTATAAGTGTGATGTTATTAATATTGTGTTGTTGGTTACAAAATTATAATAAATATTTAAAAAATAATCTAATGTTTCATATAATTATAATTCGTACGATTATAATCAAGAATATATTTAATTTCCTATAATCATAATTGAAGACATACTTATATTGTTATTCTTCTAGATCTTATAATATGTATTTATTAAATAAAGTGATGAATATTTGCTGACTAGAATGGATTACTAGATACCGTCGCAACTTTTGATCAGTTGAAATACTTATATAATTCCGAGTATACCCTATACACTTACATTCGGGAGTTTTCGTCCAGACTTTATAGAGTTGATCTCTAGTGTGAACCTCCTCGCTGATCAACGCTTTCAGTAATGTCTCGGTCTTACTCTGCAGACTATTGAATAGCGGTGGTGGTGGTGATAGTGGTGGTGGTGGTGGTGGTGGTGATGGCGGCAGTGGTGGTGGTGGTGGTGGTAATGGTAGTAGTGGTGGTGGTGGTGGTGGCGGCAGTGGTGGTAGTGGTGGTGGTGATGGTGGTAGTAATGGTGGTGATGGTGGTAGTAGTGGTGGTGGGGGTGGTGGTGCTGGTGGCGGCAGTGGTGGTGGTGGTGGTGGTGGTGGTGGTGATGGTAGTAGTGGTGGTGGTGGTGGTGATGGTAGTAGTGGTGGTGGTGGTGGTGGTGGCGGCAGTGGTGGTAGTGGTGGTGGTGGTGATGGTAGTAATGGTGGTGATGGTGGTAGTAGTGGTGGTGGTGGTGGTGGTGCTGGTGGCGGCAGTGGTGGTGGTGGTGGTGGTGGTGGTGGTGGTGGTGATGGTAGTAGTGGTGGTGATGGTGGTGGTTGTTGTTGTTGTTGTTGTTGGGAGCGGCATACGGGCGTTACGCGGATATGACTCCGCGGCAGAACGCCAGAACAGCCCTTGGTGCTGACACCAAGACTGAGAGAGGGGGTGCCGCCCCCCCGAAACATCGGATCCTCCTCCTCCGGGTAGCCGGGCATTCCTGGAGCCAGTGCTCTAGGGTCTCAAACTCTTCTTCACAGTAAGGGCACATCGCTGTAAATTGTTGTTGTTGTTGTTGTTGTTGTTGTTTGCGGCGTAGCATCACAAGGACCAAAGTCCATGTGCGAATGCTAGCACAGCCTCAGGTGATTCCACCAAGACTGATAACGGAGGCGCCGCTCCCCCAAATCCGCGAATGCGCTTTCCCACTGTAGCCGGGCATTCCTGAAGCCAATGCTCCAAGGTCTCCGCTTCTCCTTCGCAGAAAGGACACTGAGGTGAGGAATCACTTATAATACTTCTGTAGGCGGCTAATCTTTTGCAGTGGCCGCTGCGGAGTTGCGCCAGAAGAACAGCTTCCTTTCTCGGGAGCAGGATTCTATCCCGTCTTCCATCGTACACAGCCTTCATCCTCTCATGGCTTATAGGGGGATCCGTGATTTCCTGGATGATTCGAGACCTAGCAGCTCGGAATGAGATTCCCTGGTACCCGTCAGTCCTTTGGTCCGTTGAGTTGGCCGCTTTCCCCGCTTCCTCATCCGCCCAGACATTACCTATGAGTCCGCAGTGACCTGGAACCCATTGCAGGAGGACACTGCATTTAACTCTGGCGAGATTTTTTCTTAACTCGTCCAGGAGCCTTCCGTCCTTCCTACCTGAGCCCTCGATGGCGATTAGCGCCGACTGGCTGTCTGAGCAGATTACGCAGACGGAGGAATCTGCCGCATATCGCAAGATCCACTCCGTTGCCAGTATTAACGCGGCTACCTCAGTGTCGTATGAGCAAGTCCATCTACAGCCTTTGCAGGAGCTAGAGTGAATTCTGCATGGGTTGCTGGCCGCACCAGTAGTGATAACGGCAGCGCTTCCTCCATTCGAAATACCGCCCTGGGCTGACCCGTCCGTGTAGATGGTGTAGTCTGCCTCTCCTGCAGCACCAATAGTGGTGATGGCGTCCGCTAATAGAGCGTTGCTGCCTTGGGTTTTCTTGCAACTGCCGATAAGGGTTGTCCTTATTGACCAAGGCGAGTGAACTATCCATTTCCAACCAGGTAATTGATTTATGGATAGTTCCTCCCTTGGGTGCTCGTCCAATCCTAACTTAGTGCATTCATCCTTACTCATGTCACTGAAACAGTTCCTGTTTTTCCATCTGTGCGGAGTAGTGGACGAGACTAGCTTACGTCTGGGGTTTTCCTGTGGCAATCGGGCCGACTTCTCCCATGCTATTAGGCAATTGCGTCGAATTGCGGTTTGGAAGGATGGTAGTTCTGCCTCCAACCTCAAGCATTCTAGTGGAGTATCAGACGTCTGGCCTGTTAATACCCTCAGAGCCCTGTTCTGAACCCGTTCAAGGATAAGGACGTTTGTCTTAGCTAGCCATGGCTGCCATGCCGCACCACAGTAGTTCAGCACACTATTGATCATAGCCAGAAAGATTCTTCGAAGGCTCCCGCGGCTCCAACCCCACTCCTTTGACGCTAGAGACGCCAGGATCTTGATGCGCCCCAGTACCTTAGATTTGACATCTTCTACATGTGGGCGAAAGGTCAGAGTACGGTCATATGTGATGCCCAGAAACTTTGGTGTTCTGTTTACCGGTAGAGTTACCCCGTTCAACCGTGCATTTGGGCACCAACCCGCTTCTTTCGGGTCCGTTGAGAAGAAGGATATCTCGCATTTGTGCGGGTTCAGCGTGAGCTTATGCTCCTCGCTCCAGATCCCAAACTTCTTTATAGCCTCTTGGACTTTACTTAGGGCCGCGATTTTGTCACTGCTCTGAGCCCATACTGCAATATCATCAGCATACATGCTTACCTTGACACCCTCTGGAGCCACATCCCTGATCCCGTCTATGTAGAATAGGAAGAGCAGCGGGGAGAGGACAGCGCCTTGCGGTACACCTTGATGAAGCTTGAAGTTTCTGCCTAGTGTGTTATCGAGACGGACCCTTGCTTTACGGTCCGATAGGAATCCTTTGATCCATTTGGTCATTAATAGCGGTACCCCTTTGTCCAATAGTATTTCCAGCAGCCTCTCTCTCCATACCGTGTCGTAAGCCTTACTGAAGTCAAGCAGTGCCATTACCGTACGTGAAGCTGGCCGATCTTGAAAGGCGTCGCTGATGGACTGTGACAGACGCAAAACCTGGTCCTCACACGACCTCATACGCCTGAAACCCGCCTGATCCTCGCTCCACCAACCATTACTTTCAGCCAGATGGGACAAGCGACTGGCTACCATACGCTCCATAGTTTTCGCAATGCACGAGGTGAGAGAGACTGGCCTAAACGAGTCCACTTTGCTGGCCGGTTTACCCTTCTTTAGCAGAGGGACAATTACAGCCTCTCTCCATGACGCCGGGCACCTACCGTAACTCCACGACTCATTGATAATACCAAGGAGGTACCTCAATGCTATGGGTCCTAAAGCCTTCAAGAATCTAGGGGAGATGTTATCGCTACCAGGGGCCCCTTTGGCCTTCATGCTATCTATGGCCGCCTTCAGCTCTGACAAGTTGAAATCTTTACAGCTCTCTTCTGCAACGCTATCAGCACCTAGAGCTTTACGGATCACTTTTTTCCGGCGGTCCACTTTTGCTATCTGTAGCCGGCTAATCTCAGCGTAGCTAGCCATGAAAACATCTGCTTTAGCGCGGCTTGATGAATAATGTTTCCCATTGTGTATGAGGACTGATGTTGTTGTTGTTGTTGTTGTTGTTGTTGGGTGCGGCTCGTTCACAGGGACCAAAGTCCCTGCGCGTACGATAGTACAGCCTTGGGGTTCTCCACCAAGACTGATAGTGGGGGTGCCGCACCCCCAAATTCGCGTACTCTTTTGTTTATGGTTGCCGGACATTCTGTAAGCCAGTGCGTAATAGTCTCCTCTTCTGTTTCACAGTGGGGGCAGATCGGCGATGTGCTGCTGTCGATTCTATGTTTGTAGGCAGCAAGACGTTGACAGTGTCCACTCCTGAGTTGGGCGAGGAGTACTGCCTCTTTCCTACTCAGGGGGACGTCGCTTCTGTGGCTGCCGTAGATCGCCTTCGTCCTTGGGTCAGAGGGAGGGGGGTCTATAATCGTTGCTTTGATGACAGATTTCGCTGCGGGCAGAGATATATACGGCTCGGGTGCCGTGGATCTGTCAGCCGCAATAACGCCAGCCGCGACGTCGGCCCATTCGTTGCCCGTGAGGCCAATGTGACTAGGCACCCACTGTAAGTGTATCCGGGTGGTTACCTTGTCCAGTCCGGCCCGTAGCGCTGAAATGGCGGAAGAGTCTCTGTTGCCGGTATTTTCAAGTGCAGCGAGAGTGGACTGGCTGTCCGAACAGATGATTGCGAAGCAGGGTTTGTCGCTTTGGTCCTCTAACCATTGAATAGCTAGGTTGATGGCCGTCACTTCCGTTTCGAAGGAGGACGTCCATCGTCGTCCTTTGCTACAGCGTTCGTCTAGGACCAAGGGGTCAGTGGCCGTGCCGGTGGTGAAAACTGCTGCGCTGCCACCGAATTCGCATCCACCCTGGGCTGATCCATCTGTATAGATGATCACGTCGGGGTGGTGGAGGGCGTCGATGGTGTCTGTGGCGTCTTTCTTCAGTTCAGCTTGGTCCGTCGTTTTGGTAGAGCCGTTGAGTAGTCGCGTGGCGACTGACCAGTGGGGGTTTGACCTCTGCGTCCATGGCGGTACTGGGGACAGTGCCATCGTGTCTCTCTCGAATGAGGACAGGCCTGTTTCGATGCAGTCAGCGGTGGCCATTTGTGAGAAGCTGAGTCTATTTTTCCATCTATGGTACACCGTGTTGCGCGTGAGTTGGGCTCTGGGGTTGCTGGCGGGTAGTCGTGCCGATTTTTCCCATGCTATCAGGCAGTTGCGCCTTCTGGTGGTTTCGATAGATGGGATTTCCGCCTCGCAACGCAGGCATTCGATCGGAGTGTCAGCGAGTTGTCCGGTGATTACTCGGAGTGCTCTGTTCTGGGCTCTCTCCAGGATTAACAGGTTCGATTTCGCTAACCAGGGTTGCCAGCCTGCTGCGCAGTAGTTGATGGTGGTGGTAGCGGTGGGAAATCATCGGTAATACAGTTAACGTTAATATAATAATATTTATTAGAAGAATTGTAATAATAATTATTAGTCAACACTAACTTTGCCCAAGGTTTAATCATAGTGACGGGAGAAAGGAGATAGTTGTCCGCGAGTTTAGCGATGACATCAGAATGAGTGACTACGCCCTCTAGGAACAGACGAGCGAACCATTTGTACTTGTCTAGTCCCGTCGGGTACTCCATTTCGATGAGCGGAAGGTTCCAGAAGTGAGGACCTGTTGGAGAGCGGTGGAGTTAATGTTATTAAAGGCAGTGATACGTCGATATGTGTACAAATAATTATTAGCTTAATTATTAATCGCGTATATAAAGTAACAATATTAATAATTATATATTTTGTTGTGTTTAAAATAATATGTATTGTTTTCGCTTTCTCTAAAAGGCGTTTCCGATTACTCAGTGTAAACGATAAGGTAAATACCTTCACCCCGGCTAAATTCTTTATATATATTTCACTACTAGTGATGTAAATAATGCTAGAATATAAAGCGTTATGCGATCACAATCTCGGTTACCTAAAGTCTCAACTCGGCTCGGGCTCGTTATTTTTCTGAAAATGAAAGTCTCGGCTCGGCATCAAAAACCAAAAGTGTTCTCGGCTTGGCATCGAAAACCGAGAATTTTCTCGGCTCGACATCATTTACTACATCACTAGCCACAACCGATGCACTAGTTGGGAGAGGGGGCTAACCGAAGGTACCGGTGACGTGACAACGTATGGTTCCCGTGCGAGCGTCGAATCTAGGCTCGGGTTCGGACTCAGGTTTATTGAAAGAGCACGACCCGCCCGCGTACAGGGGCAGCCATTTAGCTTCCACCACTACGACACCTGGTGAGAACAATGGTGGACGGTGGTGTTACGTAATGGGGGTTGGGGGGGGGCGATGTAGGGGACACTAGTAGAACTCCGACAGTCTAAGAACGACGCCACGTATAATTATATTATAACTTATATAACGGGCAACGACAACAGAAAATAGTAATATTATTTTGAAGCCCTTTAGAAGAAAATATTAAATAAATATTATTATAATTTAACAGAAATAAAAAATTATTAAAATTCTTCTAATAAATATTATTATTATTATATGTCATTCGATGTAAATAATTAATATTTAGATTTGATAAGGCATTATATTAAAATTAGTAATAAAAAATATTTCAATTCGTCTAGTTAATCAGAATCTAACGTTATTCGCGAGCCAAGTATAACGCTATATATTCACGAGTAAACTGAAGATTCGATATGAAAAATAATTAATCAATATTCTATATATTTTATAACTTAAATGCACGTTAAATATTGAGAATATATCTTAAAGATAGACCTATGGGTAATAGAGATAGGTCTTATAATAGGTCTTCCTATAGGACTTAGACTATGATTATGATAAATTAAAAATATTTATCTCCGAACTACGCTGACATTATAAAAAAACAAATGCAAATATAAAATATATACAAATATATATACAAATATATAATATATAGTAGAACAATAGTATTATTGATTACGAACGCGCAGGCAAACGTACGAGGTTATCGAGTATCAACCTTTCATGTAGAGCTTGGAAGTTTCGTCTATGCGTTGATAGCACACGTATTCCACGTTCTTCTTGTGCAGCGCGGAGTTGGGGTGAATGTATACGTGGTCCTCCATCGAGATTGTCTACGTAACGATGTATCAATAGGGGGGAGGGGGGTTGTATTAGTGGCGATGTGAACGCGATTAAATGTGTACGTATGATGCCGATGATGATGTGTATTAATAATAGTGAGTGTAGTATTCTCGAACGTATGAGAATAAACAAATATTACATAAATGGATTATAAACAACGAGTAAATAAATGAAGATACAAAATAGTTTAAATAATATAATAAAGTTTTAAATAGTCGCGAATACCTACACATTATAGTGCGTAAGTGTACATACATTGTAATTTTATTACTTTTATAGATTATAGAATTGATAAAGCTGATATGAATCGTGATTATTTACAAATTTTATTTACGTTTTATTTAGTTAATAATCATAATAATGATATCCATAAATTAAATTATCCATATTAATATGTATTATTTGCATAGAAATATGGATCTAATAAAAGATAATAAAGTCTAGTTTATAGAGCGCCATGTATCACTGAAGAGTTGATCGACTTGGATGATATATTACTGAATTTACAATATTTTCAAATTTACCAATATAAAATTTAGAGCAATGATATTTCTAAACGATATTTCATAGTCAATGTAAAATAAACTATTGCATTATTGAAAATTTTATAAAATAATAACAATTCAATATAAATATTTATTTTATTTCAAGCAATAATTTTGTAACTTTGAAATAATACAATAAAAATTAAACTGTTAAGAGAGTTATTTATAAAACTAAACATTGTAATAATATAGTAGAAATATAAATATAAATTAATATAGAATATTATTATTATTAAACCTAAATGTATACCTAGAATTAGTCTTAGTTAAATATTAGTTACAATAATATATAGATGGAGTTCTGTGAATGATATACTAGAACATGTGTGCAGCTCTTGATAAATATATTATTTAAATAAATTATATAAAATCATAATAAATTATGTAATAATAATAATAATAGCAATATTCATTTATTAGAAGTTATTCTTAATATTATAAATAGATATATTAAACAAAATATTCAAATTTAGATGTGTATCTTTACTGTATAATAACCTTATATGCATATTTCAAATTCTTATTGGATTTATCATTTTCTGAACCCGTTACAATTACTTTTCTGTGAAATGTATTCATTGTTATTACTATTGTCATTAATTATTACTTGTGCATAATTATCTTATATCATACTTGCAAATATTATAAATAATATATAAATATATATATATATATTATTCTTTGTTTATTTCAACGTATATTATCATAAGCAACTATTTCATTTTATACAATTTAAACTATATATTTGCTTAAATCAATAAACCAATCAAAATGTGTACACACTACAGATTACCCACTAGATCAGTGGTTCCCAATCTAGGGATATGGGGTCATATATAGGGTATATATAGGGTCATGACCCCAAATTGGGTCATTGGGTTTTTTATTTGGGTCATGGGCCAATTTATAAAAAAAAATGCTCGCTTTTTATATACAGTTTAATACAAACCTATAATTTAGGAATAAAGTTTAATAATACAAGATAAAAAAAAAATTGTCATCGGGTCATAGCATATTTTTAAATTAAGAATTATCAAAACAGGGTCACGATGAAAAAGGGTTGGGAACCACTGCACTAGATGGTTCTATTGCCTACACGATGGCGCTACTGAACCTGGCTATTTGATCGGAGAAGCCGGAGAGGACGATCTCTCGTAGCTTACGGGCGTCTTCCTGCGTGGGCGGTGACATCTGGGGGTCTACGCAGACTTTACTTCCATTGATTATAGAGTTCACTAAACGCGGGGAGCGGTGCAGTGTTTCATTAGTAGTAATGATGAAGGGAGTCGAGTATTGCATGTGTGTGTACACGGTACGGAGTAATGCGTGAATGTACTTATTTTATATAGAAACTACTAACCTAGGAATATATTGATACTCTAATATATTAATGACTATACTCTAATATATTAATGCTAATATACTAATGTCTCTACGTAGCTAATACATTAAAATATTACGTTATTTTAAATTAATTCACATCATTTTACTTTCAAGCAAACAAAGCAAGTATAATTTAATATAATATATCACCTATATTATAATTTATAGGCATTTCATTCTTACACAGGTTATATAGATATATTATTGTATCACGTAATAGTTGTATGATAATTGTATATTGCTTACAAACAGTCGCACATCAATATTACTGAGTCGTTCTTTATCATTCTCACATGACCACCCTACACATATTGTTAATTATCACATGATATATTAACCCTCATTAGTTAACTGTCATATGACCTACCAGTTTTATTAGACATCACATGACCTACCTCGTGAAATACTAAAGGTAGGATGTCTACCAACTTTCATTATCCTAAACTATTATATACGATTTATCTACACACAAGAGTTAGACGTCACATGACCAACTTACACACATTAGTAAGCTATCACATGACCTACCGGCATTAATAAGCTATCACATCACATGACACACCCACACTACACAACCACATCACATGACCTACCGCCATTAGTAAGATATCACATGACCTATACACCTCCACATCACATGACCTACCGGCATTAGTAAGCTATCACATGACCTACCCACAGCCACATCACATGACCTACCGGCATTAGTAACCTATCACATGACCCATACACAACCACATCACATGACCTACCTGCATTAGTAATCTATCACATGACCTACCCACAAACACATCACATGACCTACCTGCATTAGTAAGCTGAACTCGAAGCTTGCGTATCTCCGCCATAGCTTTAGAGCGGATGCAGAACTTGAGACAGAAGGCGGGCGAACAGTTAGTGTATTCAGCCGCCCCTACTGCCTTCAGTAGTACCATGGCGTCTCCTAGTAACCAGGACTCACCCTGGTGGCGGGGTGGGGGTGATGAAGGAGGGGGTAGGGAGAGAGGGGTATAGAGATGATGAAAGAGAAGGGGATATAAAGTGAAGGATATAGAGGATGATATATATATATAAGAATATTATAGGATGGAGTATATAGAGATGAATGGTAAAGATATGGGAGTAGATATAAGAAAGAGGTAGATATACAGTCGCTTACCTGGCCAGCCCATATCGCTAGTTGTTGCTTGAATTTCATCTTCCTCTGTTTCTTCTCTTCATCCTTCATTGGTAATAGGGTTAGCACCATTATAATATAAAGCGGATTGTTAACAACCGATATGTATATAACACTATGATCTTGTGAATCAATTTATAAGTAGATTTAAAAGGTTAAATAAATATTTATGATAAATTTAGATAAAATAATATTAATTTTAATTTTTTGTGATCCGATTAAATATTAATTATTATAGAATTAAATATTAATCAATTAACTAATAACGAATGTGAATTAATTAATTAATTACCAAAGACTGAACTATTATTAAATTAATGATTATATTATAGTAATGCTTTTTAATCATTTCAGAACCAAAAGTCAGAAAATACTAGTAATATAACAATTATTATTACAGATATATAAATCTAAATTAATAAAATAATATAATTATTAAATATAATAAAGATATTTATAATAATAATGATATTAGGGCACATATTTATATTTTATTTTAATTACTTAAAACCTTAATGGAATATTTTATTCAATAAATACATTAATAAATATTTAAAATGCATTTAATAAAATATATATATTTTATAATTATAATTAAGAGTTTGAAATATGTATATGTTAATCAAAATATAAGTATATTGTACAGTATTTGATATCAATTGTATCACTGAAGTAACTGAATGATCAATTATTTATTATAATATTAATAAAATATTAATTATAATTTATCAAGGACAGGACTCTTACATTTGTGGAACTATTATTTTACGACTGGATGATTATATCGTATTGCATCATGGTGCATGAGTAGGTATTATATTTGACAATCGCTGAGATAAATAATCAAAAATTAATAGGAATATTAAATGTTTCTACGAATTTAAAAATTAAAATTTTTAAAAATATTATGCAGATGATTACGGTTTGTATGACGTCGTATTACCTCGGTTTCGGCCAATAGCTGATCGTCTACGAAGAGTTCCTGTACGCTTAGCGCCGACACGATGATGATCACGTATTCTACGATCTTTGTGTTGCCCAGGCTGGCGGCCATCGTCAACATCCTCGCGAAACGGGGGGCCACGGGGAAGGTGCACATCTTACGTCCTAGCTCAGTTATTCTCGAGGAACCGCGCTCTGAAGTCACGATCATAATAGATAATAATAGATCATTATTCGATGTATATATATATATTTCAATGATATTCGATCATAATAGAAACCACCGTACATATAACGCAGTATTATCAATAATAGTTATAGAAATATCGATATATATTCTTTATTAATAATAACTTAAATATTTTTAAATATTATTTATTAATAAAAAATATATATTTAAATATTATTAATTATACTATTAATATTACGAATATGATATTTATGTGGATATATATTATTAATTATACTATTAATATTACGAATATGATATTTATGTGGATATATATTATTAATTATACTAATATTACGAATATGATATTTATGTGGATATATATTATTTCAAATAAATAAAAATATTTGTTTATTAAAAATTACCCTAGTATAAACTATGATTAATAATGAATTTGAACAATTTATAATATAATTGTGTATGTTATTATTCAAATATAGGTACAAAATAAGAACAAACTACCTCTAACAGTAGATACACACAACCACACACTAGTACAAGCACACACACACACACACACACACTCATAGAGAAGCACACACACACTCTCACACATACTCACATTCACATACACATACACACACACTCACATTCTAACACATACACACACACACACACACACACACTGTAGTAACCTCTGAGAGCCTCCTGTTTGTTCTTGATGCCGAGACGGCTCGGTTGTAAAGCACCCAAAGATTGTAGAAGTTTCTCTGCTACCTAATAGCGACGAGGCAGTAATATGTAATCAAATATACTCAGTGTTAAAATGGTTTAAATCAAAAGCGGTTTAAACCACCATAGCAAAAAAAAACAGGTTTTTGCCATAGTTTTTTCCATGGAAAAACTCAAATTTATAAAATAAATGCATTATAAATAAACTATATTCAATTAATAAATTCTGATTAATATCTTTAAAATAAATATTTATCTTATATCTAACAAAGGAATAAGATTAAATTAATTATATTTATTAAAATTAAAAATATAAATTATATATAACTTATTTATTACTAATTTATTATATTATATTGACTACAATATATAAATAATACTGAATCATTATAAATAATATAAATTATGTATATATATATATTTTTTCAATAAATACAATAGCTTTGTTATCATATATTTCTGAATATTTATTATTATTAATAAAGAATTATTAAAAATAATATTCCAGAAAACAGTCATTTTATACATAGGATTTTATTTTTTTGATTTTCTATAGTAATTAATTTTATTTTTAATTGAAATCTATAAAAAATGATAAAATCTGGTTTGCTGAATCAATTATGTATTTTAAAATTAAATATATAAATTTTATATATTTACAATAAATATATTTGGTTTGAAGTTATAATAACATAGTTAATGTTAATAATAATATATAAACAATACATTTATATAATACATTCTTCATATATAATGTTTCTATTTTTCTAATAAATGTATTCTTCGTATATAATATTAATAGTTTTAGTCTTCTGTTATAATTCTATTATATGAATTAATAAATAAATGAAATAAAATATTTTTATTGATGAGGTTTTTGTCGATTTTAACCGGTTTTTACCATAAAATCTAATGGAATAGATTTATTTTGCCATTTTTGTCACAAATTTCAGAACACTGAATATACTTATAAAGAAATTAAAAAATGAATACATATTTATTTTATAAATAAATACCTCTAGTACTTTGAAATCATTGACAAATAAATAAATACACGACTAAAATATCTATTTCGAACACAAAAGTTTCCATTGCGGAGAAAGCGAGCAGATGTCATGTCCTTAACACGCTATGTCCTTAATATTAGGATCACAACGACCATGATGACGATGACTAACCTGCAAAGATAGTAGACCGGGGTTCGTCGGGAACGGGAAATTCACAACTTTATCGATACCCATATCCTACAGGGGAATGATGAGAGTTATTATAGTTATTATAGTAGTAATAATAGTAGTAGTAATGATAGTAGTAATAAGGGTAGTAATAAGGGTGGTAATAAGGGTGGATATATTAGTAATGATTACAGTAATCATAACAGTAGCAATGGTAACTGAAATAATATGCTAATAATGGTAACACATTAGCTAGGTATAGTCAGGGTTTCGTATATATTAGAACATTACCAGAGTGGTGACAAAATGCAATTTATAATAATAATGAATATATGGATATAATATGTGATGCATGCCTTGTACGTGTAAATAAATAATGTAATTAGTAAATAGGATGTGTAATATTTATTTAAGCTGGTGCAATATTGTGTATCATTATGAAAAGTGCAGTTAATGAATCAATAATAGAATTGTCTAGAATATAAACATATATATATATATATATATATATATACAGGTGACAATAATAGAAAAGATTGAAGGCATATTGTTAACCCTTAAGAAGTAATAAGAACCAGAATATTTATATGCATATTAATGTTATTATAAACAGCAACAACAACAACAACAAAACTTCTGCTGTTTAATAATACTATTACAATTATTATTATTACTACATAAATACATGGTGGTGCGGATATGTGGACAGGCATTATGTTGCCTACAACAATAAAAATAACAATAACAACAATAACAATGACAACAATGACTCTGATAATAATAACAACAATAACAACAACAACGACAATGACAACAATGGGTTAAACTGTTGACTATGTAACCTTCATCTGTAGCATGAGATCATCGACTGGTCTCCTCAGTATTTCGGGAAGAGAGAACTCCAAGAATTCGTCATTGAACACGGCAGACGAGAATAATCTAGGGGTTAAAGGTTAACTATATCGTCGTGTATATATAATGGGTGACGATCAAAACGGACGAGTTTAGGGTTTAAGGTTACATTTGTAATACGAGTTAATAGTATATATATATATATATATATATATATATATATTTATGGTTATGTGGTTTAAGTTTGCTTTTTTGTTTTGCTGCATTACATCCTAAAGTGAGCCTATACAAATTTATTTTGCATTTAAAAATAAATCTTTAACCCTCAACTCGTCCTTTTGATCATATAGTATGTATAATCGTATTGTTTAGTATTCTCGGGGTGATTTATATACACCTGGATAAGGTGGAGAAATATTTCTAAAATAATATAATTCTTTATTACCGCATGTAAATTACACGTAGATATCGAATAGGAGTCTGGTCATGATGCATTATGGGTAATAAGTTATTACTAATAACGTGTATGTATGTGTATATATACAACGGTATTATAACATGATATATATGTGAGTATGTATTACTGAAACTATTAGTCTGCATTTTCATTAGGTTATATTAATATCTTTCGTTGCGTATGAAATTTAACTTACTTATTGATTATTTAATCATCTGAAATTAATTACTTTAACGAATAATATAATATATTTACTAAAAAATTTATATTTATACGATGATAGCGATAATGATATTTTCTAAACTTACGCAATTATAAACTTACACAGTTCTTTTGATAGTTACCTTTGTTTTGTCTCGTTATAATATTAAATATCCGTTAATGTTTCAAACTTATACTGAGATTCTTAAAAAAAGCATAACCTCGATCACTCTCTTGGTAGAGATATTGCATCACTTAATTGTAACGTTAAGGCATCACATTATCGCAGGTGAGGCAACACACTTACACACACGTACATACACACACTTACACACACGTACATACAGTGGACACTGTAATGCACTGACCGATAGCAATGTCCAGGACCGGTACGTCCAGCTCTGCCCGCCCTCTGATTGGCCGAAGCCTGCGATGTGTTGGTGATCTTGAATGTCGACACTCCCGTGACTTTGTCGTAAAACTTGGTTTTCACCTGCACGCGTATACGGGTGTTATGTGTAGGGATGATACGCGGTGGAGGGGAGTGGGATAGTGTGGGAAGGGGAGATGGATGGGGGTGGAATGGTGTGGAGGGGGAGATGGAGGGGAATGGAGGGGAAAGTTAGGGGAGAGGACACAATGTATGCATATACGTGTATCTTATTATATTCATATATATCTGTTATTTTATTATATTTAATTATCTCATATATGCACGCGCATACAAACATATATACATACATATTAATATATATATATATATATATATATATATATATATATGCATACATTATTCACGAAACCTTTCCAGTATCTACAACATATTTAATATTGGGAATGGTAAGCGAAGTTTCCGCTACATTGGTTGCAACGATAATGAGTCTGCAGTCTGGAGGCGGAGTTTCGAATACCTGTCAAAATGTGATGATGTATTGCTTCTATATTTAAGTTGTATACACAATTGATTTAATTATGTTTAACTATTTTAACTATATTATTAAATATTTAAACAGATAAATATAAAATATATATATAATATAGGTTGGAGTGAAATTTGAAATAATTATGGTGATATGGTTATGACTCGCGATAGTGATGTAATGTTATACGTGGAGAATAAATAATGTCACTAATTCACATATAACGTTACATCACTATCGTGAGTCATAACCAGATCGCCATAATTATTTCAAATTTCACTCCAATATATATATAATATATATATATATATATATATAATTGAACATATTAATATACTATAGATATAACTAGATACATTCAACATAAACACGAAATGATGGCGTAATAACCCTAGCTTGCTTTTCTGAGGTCAACAAAGAATACAGAGGTAGGATGTAGATAGGGTCTTTGCAGTTTATCACCGTGCCACTTTCCTAAGTTAATGATGTCGGTTAATAAACACGTGAATTATACTTATAATTATAATAATAGTAATACTATTATAAAGAATATACTTTGTGATATGTGCAATAAGTAGTATTGGTCGAGAGAGCACTAGTGTTGTTAGTGGTGATGCTGGTAGTGGTGGTAATCGTATGGTATTGATGCTAGTGATAGTGGTGGTGATGTGGTGGTGATAGTGGTGGTAGTGGTGGTGATAGTTGTAGTAGTTAAGATAGTTATGGAGTGGTGGCGGTGATTGTGATAATTGTAGAAGTAATAGATGTAGTGGTTTTTATGGTAGTAGTTAATATAGTGATGGGGTGAAAGAGGCAGTGTTGGAGGTGATAGTGGGGTAGTGATGGAGGTGATAGTGAGGGTGTAGTGTTATTAACCCCTAGATCTGTGTAGACTTCGTCATCATCGATAATATCAGCCTGTTCATCATCGGGAACGGTAGAGAATCTGACAGTGAAATAGACGTAATGGTGTTACGTAATGTTATTATGCAATACGTCTAACAATAACATTACAGATAAGGACACGTATGATGGCATAGGCTGGGTACTATGCAATACTGTTCAGCCGTGTGAACCATACTGACAGTTATGCATGCACTATTGCTGATTAGCACTCAGAACTTTAGCATGTTGATGCTATTCTATAGGAAATGTGGGCTTGAATAACATGCGTGCAATGTGTAACATTTGGCGTTGTTACAGTTTATTCGAAAACATTATGTGAATAATACTAAATCTAGGTGAATTCAACATAATCTTAATATGAAATAGTATTATATATTATAATAGTTGTGAATATATGGTTTAATGCATAGAGAGAGCTTTTTCTTTAACTGTATGGTTAAACGTATACCTAGAATACAATAAGGTGATTGTTATAATAAGTATAGATAAGTGATAGTTATATAATAGTGACAGTTTTTATGTGTTAGTGTTAATTAATATAAAAGTTAATTATATATGTTAGTCTTAATTAATATAAAAGTTAATTATATATGTTAGTGTTAATTAATATAAAAGTTAATTATATATGTGAGTATTAATTAATAAAAAAGTTAATTATATATATTAGTGTTAATTAATATAAAAGTTAATTATATGTGTTAGTGTTAATTAATATAAAAGTTAATTATATATGTTAGTGTTAATTAATAAAAAAGTTAATTATATATGTTAGTGTTAATTAATATAAAAGTTAATTATATATGTTAGTGTTAATTAATATAAAAGTTAATTATATATGTTAGTCTTAATTAATATAAAAGTTAATTATATATGTTATTCTTAATTAATATAATAATTAATTATATACCAACGTATCAAGATCAATTCTCTTAAATTTCTTAAAATTACCTTCATCTGTATCATCAATAGTATAAAGTTATTATAATTATAAACTATAAACTATAAATATCTTAATAGTAATGTAATATCATAACATTTAATTGAAAATAATTACAGTATTAATCACAAAAAAATGTAGATAAATAATTAGAATATAAATTCTAATCCAAAATATAAATATATTAATTTATTTTAAATAATTGACATCTAAATTACTAATTATAGAAACTAACGCCTGCTACTAAAAGTATCGACTACAGTTTATACGACCTTTATTGCTGCTGTGCTCGGGGAAACTAGACCGAAGTTTACTGCACAGCTGATTGACCTCCAGTTGACCCGTCACAAACACTAGAATACCACCTGCATATGTTAGAATGTGTAACTTTATTTAACTGATGCGTATTACGAATGTTAAGAAAATTAGAAATTAAATACAGAACTGTATTTTATTTATACATTTTATTTGGTATAATTTTCTCCAGTATATTAAAAATAACATACTTAAGAAGAGTATATAACTTTATATACTCTTCTTAAGTATGTTATTTATAATATACAGGAGAAAATTATACTAAATAAAATAATATAAACAGTAATATAATTATACTAAATAAAATAATATAAACAGTAATATAATTATACTAAATAAAATAATATAAACAGTAATATAATTATAATAAATATTAACAATACATCGTAGGTTACGTTAAATATCGGCGGGTGCGAAGTGATGGCGAGGACACCGCAAGGACATAACCTTCGGGTAGTTCGCTGTGTATCTTGACGACCTTGTTGAACGCCTCTTTCAGGTAGTCGTCGGGCGTTCTGCGACTGAAGTGAATAGTGACGGGATGTTGTCTGGCTTCGACCTTTACGAAGGTTACGCAGAGGTCAGTGGGTGGGTGATATTAGGTAACGGGTGTAGGAGGTAGGAGAGGTCATGATAGGTCGTAGACTCTGACTCATAATAGAGATAATACAGCAGTTAGCTTGTACATATTTATACTGGGCAAGAGATATTCTATCATTCTGTAGTGATTTGTAGATACTAAATAGTGATATGACATAATATGTATTAGTGGCTGTTACGTCACAGTCTATTCAATAATAGGGTAATTATCTCGATAAGTTCTGCTTCTATAATCACCCCGGTGTAAAAACCTAAATCTAATAATAATAATAATAATAATATTGTCGTATATTTATAAATTGATCACCGAGTGAGCCCAGACTTCTATACGTAGTCTACAATGAGACATACGTAGAGGCCAACTTATTACACAAACATTCGCACATACGTTACATGGGTCAACAATGATGTGTACCAACACCAGGGATGGGGTCAAATACGTATTTGTATTTAAATACGCTGATTTTATGTATTTGTATTTGTATTTGAATAATTATTCAGTGATGTATTTATATTTTTATTTGTATTTGACCCCAACCCTGACCAACAGTGTTGTTACTATCTGAGTGTGGGTGTTGATCCAACACCTACACTCAGATAGTACAGAGGTCAACGTAAAGGTCAGGTTCAAACCGATATGAGCTTAAGCGCGTGAGGTAATAGATGCCGATGTAGAGATCAGTGTTACGCGTGTGCATAGTTTACAGAGGTCAAAGCGAGGTCGGGGTTTTAACTAATACATACTCTGAAGATACGGAAATCAACGGTCAGGTCGTATTAATGACGACATAAATGCGATCGCTTTCGATATAATATTATTCGGTTTCTCGATATTATTATGATTATCAAGTGGCGCGTGCACACTGACAATTCGTACAGAGGAAATAGGTTTCCGATGTAAATAGATGTGAACATATTATAGACCGGTTGAATTCTATATAGATACGAATTCCATCGATATGAAAGGGGACATGTTCTTTAGCGTACGGGCGCACAATACAAGTAGACGTGGACGATACGGTCTGATACGTGCACAATCTTAGATAGATTGATGATTTATGTATACACAAATATAACGGAGATAGTTCTCGTTTGTGTTTTAGCAAAATAATAATACATACATAAATAAACGATAACATAATATATAAGTAAAACAAAATAGGATCGATAGATTAATAAACGTGAAAAAAAATAAAATAATATAAAATAAAAATATACGAATATTAAAAATGACCAATAATAAAATCTTCTTAAATACATTATTACATAACAACTACTGATATATATATATATATATATATATATATTATGTCATGTTTTGTTATAGGATGACAATAACAGAATATGCTATATTATTTCGAACTCCTTAAGGAGGAAAAAGCATATTTATATTATAAACTAGATAATGAAACAGAAAGCGCAACAAATTCTTCTAATAAATAATATTATTATTATTATCGTTATGTACTATTTTATCGCTATACCAATTACAACTGAATGATGCACAATCTCGTTTCCAGTATGCAATGTAAAAACTGACCACAGTACGCCTTAATATCATACATTATAGGTCTGAGAATATACACAAGTTATCATACAATTTGATATTATTCTATATTTATTTATTTAATTTTAATTTGAATCAGACATACATAACACAGGTCTATAAAGTAGATATATATATATAATATAAAACGAATAATAACTATTAAAAGAAAATGAAATATAAAGTATTATCTAAATAAAGATTGTATACCTTATAATGTAAATAGTTGCGAAGGGTACATGATATTATAATAATAAAGTTGAATAATTAACGAATTACGAGAAATTTGTATCCGTTGATAAAGTTAATTATAAGTTTACGTAATTTAAATTATTAACATTATCATATAAAAACATAATAACGCGCTATTTCGACGCTTATAATTCATCACTATACGATAAGCGTTATTATATACTATCTTAATTGTTCGCATATTGGTTCTATTCGGTAACCAAATACTACTAAAGTAGATATTTGAAATACATGATTTAAACACAATAATCTTATATATATATATATGTTTATAATTCTACATATAAATCTCATGATGAATAATAACCTCAATAACAGGGGGCGCGATCTTGAATAAACTCTTGTTCATCGTGAAGTCTTCTATTCTCAAGGTCGCCGACATGATCACAAGTTTCAGGGGGTTTCTTCTCTGTGCAACGTCCGTATAGTTAATGTATCATATAGTTAGGCGCGCTGGAACGATGGTGTGTATGTAGGGGAGACCAAGCAATCAAAATAAATGTTGTGGTAAAAGTTGGGGGGGGGGGGACCAATACATAGGAGGTCCCCCTAGATTTTAAAGTGGGGGGCATATCCCCCCGTCCCCCCTTTTCACTCACTCCATAGCGCTAACACACTAAACAAATAGTCCGATATCGACTGGTTAAATTATTTGCTTTAAAAGATTGATAAGTAATTTATATATAAACGCATGCATAAGGTTTGCGCCGAGATGAATAATTCTACCGCACTGATCTTAACAAGTCAGGCTACTGCCGACACTAAATAAGGATAGCTACCATAATAGATCCACTAACGAATGGGCTCATAAAAATATCAGTTTTTATAACTAACTTTCATATCATACCCTTTATGTTAATATCATACCCATTATGTTAATATCACCTCTTATGTTAATATCATATCCCCAAAGATAATAAAATACACCTATATGTAGATATCATACCCCTTATATTGATATCATACCTGTTATGTTAATACCGTAGTACTTACGTTAATAACATTTGCCTAATGTTAATAATACACCCCTTATTTGTATATCATAACACCTATATCGCTATCATAACCCTTATGTTAATATCATACCCCATATGTGAACACCATACGTGTTACCACGGTAACCTTGTTTCTGAGATGCACGATCCTAGACAGTAGACCAATCAGAATGTCCGTAAACACACTTCTCTCGTGAGCTTCGTCTATTATGATTGCACTGTATTTCTCCAATAGGAAGTCCTGGTGTTACGCATGTTGTAATAGATAGTTATTAAGGTGTTCGTATTCTTTCTTGTGTATATATTAATAGAGATAGATTATCTTATGGTTTTAGAGTATATGTGTGTGTATTCATACATATATATATATATGCGTTCATTCAGATAAAGTCACATATTTAGGAATGAAAATTATTAGAAATGTCTTATATAAAAATTAAAATGATAACACATTAATGTATAAGAATAAAACTGATAATCCAACAATGTTCTAAACTAAATAAACTATAAACTAAATTGTTGATACAAATTGATGTTATAGAATCTCAGGGTGAGTTCGTAATTAATACATGTATAGGTGGAGTAATGGAGTGGTAAGTTTGGGCTGATAGAGAAAACATGTCTCTCGCATCTCAGCAACTAAGAGAGTGTATGATATCTTGTGTATAGATATGCATTATACGTACAATTAATAGTATACAATATGCATTATACCATATACAACTGTAAACTATAGAGATCAGCAACGTTGTAAAGGACTAGGATTGGAGGGTATAAGATGAGAGGGAGACTGAGAGATTGAGGAACAAGAGTGAAGAATGGAGAGAGAGAGAGAGAGATGCAATTAGATTAAGTAGTAGGAGAGGAGGATGAGAGGTGAGATAGTGGAGGTTGAGGAGGATCTGAGGTTAGAGGATGATAGGAATTGAGAGAGATGAGATAAGATAAAGAAGGAGAAGGAGAGAGAGATGAGATAAGATAAAGAAGGAGATGGAGAGAGAGATGAGATAAGATAAAGAAGGAGATGGAGAGAGAGATGAGATAAGATAAAGAAGGAGATGGAGAGAGAGATGAGATAAGATAAAGAAGGAGATGGAGAGAGAGATGAGATAAGATAAAGAAGGAGATGGAGAGAGAGATGAGATAAGATAAAGAAGGAGATGGAGAGAGAGATGAGATAAGATAAAGAAGGAGATGGAGAGAGAGATGAGATAAGATAAAGGATAAGTAGATGAGGTGGGGAAGGAGAGAGAAGGAGAGACGGCGGACCTGTTGAATCTCCTTCAGAAGAACTCCGTCTGTCTGGAACTTGAGGAGAGTGTTGGGCGTAGTGTTTCCCTCGTATCTGATCTGGTACGAGACTATACTGTAGCAGAGGAGTGGAGGATGAAGAGGAGGTACTAGTTAATAGTAATCGTTATAATCTTTGTGAGCGTTACAATCGTTATAAACGAATATATATATATTCAATAGTAGATATATACTTAAACATGCATTCATATATAATGTTTGTATATACTAATATCAAAGATTTTATTAAGGAAAGATATTATACTTATGCGAAATCATGTTATTCGACTTTGTATACAAAACATTAACAGCGCCATCTATATAGGGTCAATTTTCGGAAAAATGTGTTGTTTATAATGTAAAGTAATATTAAAATATACACTTTTAAAATATAAAATAATATGTTTTAAATTATTATTTATATGATGAAAATAAAATGTTCATTACTAATATATAACAAAGTAATAGGATATGTAGGTGAGTAAAATTTAACTTATTGCATGAAAATTTAATGTAATTTAATTGAACAATGAAAACATTGTTGTATGAAAATCGCAGCAAACCTAACTCTATTTCAGTGATTTCTATACTACTGCCAGCAGCGACAGGGATTAGGTTTTAATTACATTGCGTAGATAGGGAGTGTTATATCTTTAGTTCGCAAAATCTTTGCAAATATTATATAAATATACTATATGTTATTAATATTTTATAGAAACAATTTATTATTGACATTTAAAAAGTATTATAGACCTAAACTGCATTAATTATTATATATTTTTATATAATTATATTAAATGATTAGTTTGATAAACTAATCGAATGCATTCACGCATTAACATATATATTGTTATTAATGTATACATTATATTAATGTATGTTTTATAAACGGGAGTCGTGTTCCTATACAGATTGTGCTATTGGGTCATATGTATTAGACCGTGTAAGCTAGAATTGATAACTAATTATAGTGACAATTACTAACTCTTTAGATAAGTTCATCTCTAAGGCCACTCTTTTAGACATAGATATGGCTGCCACTCTCCTCGGTTCAGTGACTCCTATCATCTTACCATCTCTGTATTGATAATAGTGGTAGTAGTAGTAGTAGTAGTAGTAGTAGTAGTAGTAGTAGTAGTAGTAGTAGTAGTAGTAGTAGTAGTAGTAGTAGTAGTAGTAGTAGTAGTAGTAATAGTAGTAGTAGTAGTAGTAGTAGTAGTAGTAGTAGTAGTAGTAGTAGTAGTAGTAGTAGTAGTAGTAGTAGTAGTAGTAGTAGTAGTAGTAGTAGTAGTAGTAGTAGTAGTAGTAGTAGTAGTAGTAGTAGTAGTAGTAGTAGTAGTAGTAGTAGTAGTAGTAGTAGTAGTAGTAGTAGTAGTAGTAGTAGTAGTAGTAGTAGTAGTAGTAGTAGTAGTAGTAGTAGTAGTAGTAGTAGTAGTAGTAGTAGTAGTAGTAGTAGTAGTAGTAGTAGTAGTAGTAGTAGTAGTAGTAGTAGTAGTAGTAGTAGTAGTAGTAGTAGTAGTAGTAGTAGTAGTAGTAGTAGTAGTAGTAGTAGTAATAATACTAGTTATCTGATATCTGTACGCATTACGAGTGGGGGGAGGGGGTCAAAGGTCATCGATACTGACCTCGCGTAGCCGGCTTCGTAGAGGAACTGAGGCACCTGGGTAGTCTTACCGCTACCGGTAGCACCGCACAGTACCGTGACTGGGTTACTTGTGATCGTCTCCATTATAGTCTGCTCCTCGGCTAGTATGGGTAATAGGAGGCGCTGTTCCTGTGGGGTGGTGGGGGGGTGAGGGGGTGTTAAAGAGGTGTGGGGGTGGAGGAGGGTGGTGTAGGAGGGTGATGGGATGTGTGGTAGTGAGGGGGAGTGAAGGTGGGGCTGTTAGGAGGTGTAGGGGTCAGGGTTGTTTGGGTTTTTCGTTCGGTTTTTTCAAATGGGTTTTTTCATCGGTTTTTTAAAATGAAAAAACCTTTGGTTTTTTCGGTTTATTCGGTTTTTTCAAATTTTATTCATTAAATTTTATATAAATATAATAGTACTACATTAATAATATTATTAATACTGTATTAATATTGATTATGTTATAATATGTTATAATAATTAGAAAATGAAAATATAATATACATAATCGAAAAGACTCTCTATAGAGATATATGTTTATGATAATATATTATATAATAATAATGAATTTCATATTATGAAATATTATTGTGAAGTTTGTACTTTGCTGTCTAGGCTTTATAGACCAAAGTTTAACTCAACTCTTCTAAGACAAGCAGGTGGAAGTAAGCTAATGATGCTATGGAATAGAAACGCTATGGAATACGCTTGCAGATAGTATCAAGAGTTATTTAAAGAATTGGACATTGATAAAGATATTATCACAAAAATATCCAACATTGGATTGAAAAGAAGTGCTGAAGATATGCTAAAAATAATGAAACCAATTTCTATATACTTAAACATGCTACAGAACGATTGAACAAAAAGTGCAGATGTTGTACGAATCTGGAAAGATCTAATTGATAATGTAACAAATATTATAGATGATGATCAAATAATCACGCCATACCATATGTTAATGATGAAATATTTAAAATAATGTAATCATTAATGACAGCTAAAAGTTATAGTGCTGGGGTAGAAAAATTTGTTCATCTTTTGGTCTAGTTCAGCCAGAGTTAAGAAACAGACTTGGAAATGAGAAGGCTGGAAAACTTGTATATTTATTCAAATATTTTAATAGTTGATATCATAATCATATGCTTAATTTATTGTTAATAAATTAATAAGTTTGTGTGTTACGTTATTATGTATACATTATAATAATATGTGTTATTTGTTATTAATAAATACTAAATAAATTTAAAGAATTTTTTATTTAATAAATTATAATTATTGAAAAACCGAATAAACCAAATAAACCGAAAAAACCCAAAAAACCATGAAAAAACCCAATAAACCATGAAAAAACCCAAAAAACCGACAACTCTGGTAGGGGTGGAGGAAGGTGATGGGAGGTATGGTGCTAGTGAAGGGAGTGAAGGGGGGTGTTAGGAGGTGGGGTGGTGGATGATGGAGGGGGTGGTTACAGTTTATTAATATTAGGTTATAGATGCACGTATGATAATGTAATGCGATGGTTGTCGAGGGTGGAGATAAAGGGGGGGGGGGTTTAATTAAAGGGGGGGTTTTATTAACAGCTGTTACTACGCTAATGTAATAAGGTGGTTGAGGGGCGGTGAAGGGGTTAGGTTGTATTAATAGTTGTTCTCGTGATGTAGCGCTTAGTGTAATAACACCATGGTTTGTATATTCTTGGCAAAAACCTATTTTACTAGGAAAAACCATCAATAACTATTTCTAATTAGAGCAACTAATCAATCACATGCTATAAATGAAAACATTTTAATAAATATAATTATACTATTATTTATAAATTACGATGATATAAATTATGATGATGATGATGATGATGATGATGATTATATTATTACTACAGTTATAATATGATAATCTGTATTACCTCATAAATAGTATCTATTAGATACAGAAGATGTGTCACAGCACTAACTTGCATTTTGATGTCTCTCTCGAGTTGAACGTATATCGCCGGTATTTTTACTTTCGGGGTTTTATTTTTCGCTGATTTTTTCGAGTCTAGTTTCACGTCTTTGTGTTTTACTATGACGACATCTGATTGGTCCATAGCTGTGTCTACCTCCTCATCAACTTCTATTTCTTCTTCATCGTCCTCTTCCATTGGTTCATCTACTTCAGAACTCGAAAACTGTGAAATTGATTTTAGATAAGCGAAAAAATGAGGCGTCCATTACTCATATTCGTGCAGTGTATTCCTACCTAATTACTTAAATATTCTAATTAAAACATTTAGTAAAGGATGCAGTGAAAATACATAATTTTACAGTTACACAATTCTTTCAGCCGATTGCAGGAATAGATTGCTCATGTGAACCCCCCTTTACGATACAATAATAATAATATATAAAATTTGAAATATTGTATATTTATCGGTTGCATTATTGAATTTCTGCGATTTATACGATGAATTCTAAAGATAGCAATAATAACCCCAGAACTTTCAGATTCTACTTCCTTCTCTTCCACTATCAGTGGTTTAAGAATTTTGTTCCTCCTCTTGTGTTTGCTACATTTTATAACGTTGATATTTTCCAAATCTTTATCGTTTATAAACTTTGATGTTACCACTTTCCTAAAATGTATCAACAATTTTATGTATATGATTTATATTTATACGTCAATTATATTATATAATCTATTAATGAAAAACTATATCGAATATTTATCATGAAAATTAAATTATATATGAAAATAATATCATTAAATTAATTAATAATAACTTATTAATTAATAACGAATCGGATAAATTAAATAGAGTAACTTAATTAATAACATAGTACTCACACTATCGCATATATAATACGTCATTAATATATATTCAATACGATAGAGTCCACTTCGATATCGTAGGTATAGCGTCTACATACATGTATGACTCATTAAGGGCATACGCTTGACCTGAGAATTCAATATAAATATAGGTTTTTTTTTTTAAAAGTCTCTTAGTCTAAAAATAATTCTGTTATTTTAATTCCGTAAACGGCATATCGTAGCGTAGAGTGTTATTTACAAGCAATTATATTGTTCATAAAATATAATTATTTATTTTCGGAAATACGAGATATCTAGTAATAGTGAACAAAATATTGAAATAAGAGTTTAAGAGGCATGATTAATTCATTATGTTTTCTATCGTATATATTCTATTTTTTCCTTTTGTGTTTTGTTCATCCGTGTTTCATGTCTCATTGTATGTACTTACTCGTTACCCCTAACCCTATCCCACATACCCATATCATTTGTACGTATAATGAACTATTAATCTATCTATCTATGAGTTCTCTAATCGTCAGACTACGGCGTTAACTAACTGGTTGTCTATTCGGGTCTGCATCTGAGAGGTAGAGGTGAACAGGTCTAGTTCCTCGCGCGTTATCTGATTCAACTTCAGGTCTTCAAGGAGGTCAGCCCTCTGAGGAATTGTGTGGGTACTATTTTAGTTTATAGTATGTATTGCAGTAAATACAATATACACACATAAATATAGCCAATATATAATATATATATAACGTTTATATTTATATCGATGAAGCGAGGGTGAGATGTGTTGGATGTGTTCTCGCATATTTATCGAATATGTAAAACTTATATAACATTAGTTAATTGTGTTTAATTTTATTTTAATAATATAGATATTTATATATGAAAAATATAATTAAAATCGTATGGTAAAATTATAACACATATAAAACATAATGTATATATATATACATATATATAATAAGTATAGATATATCTTTAACCGCATACAATTAATTAATTGCGCAGACTTCAATCGAAAGGCTAACCCGTAGTTTCTTCTCCTTGATGTCCATGATACGCTGCAGATGTTTACGTTGTTTCTTCGAGAGGAGCCGTTTCTGAGGAGCCCCCACTAACACGGTGTTGGTCTTCCTCTTCTTAGAGGGCAGCACCAGTACGTTGTCTACGTGGTCTACGTTGTAGTCGTCGTCGCGGTGACCTTCGAGGTCAATTTGTATCTGTAATCGTACAGGGCCCGTGTTATAGGGACATACGAATCTGTAACTATATATATACTATGTGTTATATGTTACATCTATTTCTATCTGTATCAGAGTGGTAAGGGCGTTATAAAAGCATAGGCATTAAACATGAGAGATGATTATATTAATGATATATAATATATATTATATATATATATATATATGTGTGTGTGTTAACTATATATATTGATTGAAAGTTTATTTAAAAACTTAAATAAATTATAAAAGATTTCTCAAAAGTGTATATATATATATATATATAGAATACAAATAATAAAAGTAAGTAAAACAATAAATATCATTAATAATAATAAAATAGAATAAACTGTACGATAATTAATAAATAAAACAATAATGACAAATAATATTAGTACTATTACAGGTTGCCACCTGAGATCAAGTGTTATATATATTTCATGAATGTATTATGAGATTTTATGGATCTAATATAGGGTGGAGAATTCCATAGTTTTGGACCAATATAACTCAGTGCCCGAGTATTCCTTTTCGAGGGAGAGATAATAGGGGTAGATAGAAAATGAGATGCATGGTTTCTAAGAGATGGAAGGGAAGATCTTTGTACTAGAGAAGCAGAAATATAGGTGGGTCAATTCGAAGAGTATATTGAGTAATGAACAATAGATAGTATGCGATAAGCAGAGTTTGTTAAATGGGAACCATGAAGGTAAGTGTTAGTATGAGGAAGTAGAGGAATTATCTCGAATACGTAGGTTATATGTTGTACAGATTGATTAACGAATAACTCAATTTAGGGGATAGATAGAGGATAATGGATGATTGATATATGATATATGTTTATGATAATTTATATATATATATATATATATATATATGATATATGTCTAGTATATTTCTATCTGGATGGAATGATATGAGTTTTAGAGGCTTAACATTTAAATATACACAATTAATTACATATACTATGTACATGTTATCAGCTATGTCTACTCCATAAATAATTCAAATGGAATAGCTTTAGAAGCGTATGATTACATATTTTCAGATTAAAGATATCCATGATATTGAATCGTTCATACCATTTTGTTTAGAATAAATGGTATTTATTTTTAAGGTGATATATTCATAGCATTGAAATAAGTATAACTTATAAGATACTTATATACCATCTATGATATTTAATCAGTAATACTGAATAAGTAAATAGTAGGTATATTTGGTACAATACCAAATAAGGATGCATCTTTATAGAATTAGGAATAAATATACCGGATACATAATACGTATATACTTTTCATACTATTTACTCAGTATATGCGGTCTTATTCATCTACTTTTATCAAAAGCAAATACTAAAGTCACTTTAAAAGTGTTAGGAACTGAGTATACATGTTAAACATATAAATACAGATTATAATTAGGTTGTGAATTATAATCTAGGTGTACTTGTACTTCGTTAATTATTATATAAATTCAATTTAAAATCGACTTACATTATTATATTACATTTATAGTATCCAGTGTAGTATCCAGTATTATAATAATAACATTACATATACAAATACAAATACACATACAAATATCATGATCTTCGTAAATATATATTTATATATATATATAAGAATTCACCAATCAACTATTAAATATCCACCAAATAAATAAATGTGTATGTGAAACATCTGAATTTATTACACGTAGTTTTATACAAAACGTCCGATATACGAAATGTATGTCACTGTTACAATACAATATCGGTACATAAAATAAATACGAATACATCGGAAAATATTCAATAGGAATACTTATGTGATAGTATTATAATATATATCTATTGAATATTTCGTGAATGCATATCTTGGCCGCCGATATATTTCATAGTTCAAGTTGGGCGTGCTTATTAATATGTTGGGTGTTAGTTAAAATAATTATTTTCACTGGTTTGGTTTGGTTGGGTTTAGTTTTAATATTTGCAGGTTTTTTTTAGCTGCATTAAATCCCGCTTGATCCTATAAAAGCACATATATATAATTAATCACGCCCAACTTGAACTCGGCGGCCAAGATGGAGTGTATCCGAATATTTTCCGATGTATTCGTATTTATTTTATGTACCGATATTGTATTGTAACAGTGACAGATATTTCGTATATCGGACGTTTTGTATAAAAATACGTATACTAAATTCAGATGTTTCACATACAATACACATACATATAATACTATTATAATACGTATTACTATTATTATTATTAAATAATAATTATTAAATTAATAGTTTATTAAAATGTACTTTATTGCAAAATCAGTTTTAACTATTTTATCAATTGATGTTAAATTCAAAATATTTTAATAAAGATCATATTTATATAATTATTATAACTATTATAATAATACTATTATTAATAGTTATACACAAGTAATATACATAATAATATATATTAATAAATTCAAAATATTTTAATAAAGATCATATTTATATAATTATTATAACTATTATAATAATAGTTATACACAAGTAATATACATAATAATATATATTAATAAACAAGTTAAATTAATATTTAACAATATTTATTTTAAATTAAAATACAAAATAATATGTAATATCGCTCACATTGGCTTCTTCGGATCGATCTATTTTGGTCACCGTAGCTCTCCTTGCCTTCCAGTTGTGTTTTTTCCTTGATTGATCCATGATAAATATATATTTAATAAATAATTATATATTTTAATGTATTATATTTACAAATATATTAAATTTATAAAAAATGATTTAATTTTCAAAATAATTTCCATTAATCAGAGAAATCATTTACACAGTATATTAAAAGTATACCAAAAGTACTAAATATATACCACTTAAAATTTAATATCAAGACCTCCTATAACCTCGGGTTATAGGAAGTCTTGTTAATAGTATATAATACTTATATATTTTAATATTAACCTAATTATTTCTCTTCTTATTACTACCATACATATGTATTAATGAAAACAATATATATATATATATATATATATATATATATATATATATATATAGATATATAATTAAACAAGTAGGTATTTATATAACCTATATTTTGTATAAAGGTATTTATTTAATTAAAATAAAATAAATATGATTACATTATTATTATGTATAACACATCGATTTGACAATGTTAAAGTTTGTAAATTAAAATAAAAACGTCATCTCGTTATCGATGGAGTACCGCAAGGACCCGTTTTTTGCATGATTATATGTAACATAAATAATTCTCCTATTTGTAAGTTATTTAAAAATCACTAAAAAGCAAGTTACATACTTTCGGTGACGAAGTGCATCTATATAGGGATAATGACCACATTATTCTGATAACAATATTCGAATTTCTCGCTGTTTAACAGATAGTATTAATTAGTTTAAATCCATAAAAAAACTAAAATAATAACTATTATCAATATCCTAGGATCAATACTGTGATTATAAATCTAACTGAAAAAGTTCACAATAGTGACATTATATTTAAAACGTCAAAAGGCATTAAATTATCATTTATTTCAATACAATTATTAGATGAAAGTGTGCTTCTATACTGTATCTGCACATTTCTCAATTATATTATTTCAATAGAGTAATATAGTAACAAGTCTTGTAGTATCCATCTTATTATTGTGATAGTTAATCTTAGTGTTAAATACATTCCACTGGTAATCTACAAGCCCTATGAAAAAACTAGATCACCTTACAGTTGATTAGCGTATAAGATACAAGATGTTAGCACTAATATATCTTGCTTACTATCATCATATATCTTCACACTTAATTGAGCTAATAAAGCAATATGAACAACAATAAAATAAGCCAACTTAACATACATATGCATCGACTAGAAGCGACCCTAACAGAATTCGGTGACCCCTTAATATGGTTTATAACGAATCGCAACCTAGTTTAATAAGTTACATCACGAGATCACGAGTATTACAATCTTTAAAGTGAAACTGAATATTACCTACTCATTGAAGACTACATATGAATTCACTAAAATTCTGCCATTACTTCCAATATATCACATTGTCCACATTTACAAAATATTACGTCCCTACGATATTGTTAACACATATTGTTTTAAATAAAATAATAATCAAAATAATATATGATATTCTGATAAAAATAATAATAATTATTTAGTGACGATATCATTGAAAATATATAAATTATGTTATGATTAGAATATAAAAAAACTTAATATTCACCAAAATATATTAGTATTAGTATTTATGATATTGATCAATATGGATACAGACCTTGTGATAACATACTCATGCATACTCATGTATTTTTTGTAGATGATGACTATTCGATATGATTCGATCAAAATTAATATCAATAATATATTGTTGTTATTTTATATATTTAATAATTTGTATAATAATATATGATGTATTTTAAGGGGAGTTGATATATTGGATATATATTGTATATAATGATTAATACATGACAGATCGTACATTCTAATATTATTATTCGAGCTATGTAGGGATCATCATACAAAACTTATAGTAGCAATTTTGAAAGAGACCCAATATTTTAAATAATAAGTTATTTTAGTAGTCTCTCTAATTGCTCATATTTAAAGTAATAATACTAGATATAAATTTAGATACAATATCATTCGTATAGCTATATTTTATTATTGGTGAGTTTTTATTATCAGTGACGGATTAAAATGAAAAGTTAGTTAGATTGAGTCAGGTATTTGATAAGATAAAGATGAAATATGCTTTAATTATATTGACTTGAACCATACAATTAATACTACAACGTGCTTCCCAATTAAGGGGATCCCGCACATTTAAAGTGATGATCATTTATTTTTTTTTATATATTTTTTTATTACATAATAGTACTTATTCTAGTGTTTTTTAGTATCTGTAAAAAAATTAGACATGAATTCAGTCTAGAAATGGCATAAAAATGTGTTTTATGATGATAAGATAATGCTATATTATATACTATTCAATATTACATTTTTATGCTGTCAATTGAATGAATAGAATATCAGTTCTATTTTTTTTAGTAGACCTATGTTTTTCCTATCTATTTATACACGAAATTGGCAAATTGCGTGTTATGTGCGGGACCCCCTTAAAGCTGATACAGCATTTTTACAATCATCATCATTATGATGATTTGATGACATCATATGAAGGGCAGCTGATGAGATGAATACTTAGTTAAAGAGCTGAACATATATTGAAAAGCATTTTTGTAAAGAATTGATCCACATATTACTTTATAAAATGAATTTTATTAATGTTACTGATAAATAAGTTAATCTCTAGATTTTAATTTAATATTGTTTATTAGGTTATTTAGTTATTCACTATTTTACTAATATATAATAATATATTATGTATAGAATTATTATTTATAATAAAAAATGATATAAATTTATTTTTAAAAATGTCAATATTTTAAATTAATTAATAAATTATTAATCATTAAACATTGTATTAAAATAATGAATATATAAATCACGTAGAATATATATATAATACTCATAATATACATTACTTATATCGAGTTGAATACAAAATAATTCTCAAAAACAATGAACTCATCGCAAATTTATTTCGTAGTAGGCGAAAGGTTATTCATCGATCAATTTCGTCGTAACTGAAGTCTGCGGCCTCAGTAATCTCGTCGTCGCTTTCATTCAATATGCTCTCTGCGAGCATTCTTACTTCTTCGACCATCAGTTGTATTTGGTCTGTAATATAGTTGTATAATGGAGTTACGTACTGTTGTTATGTGGCATAGAGCTAGAGAGAAATAGAGTAGTATCTGACAAGGTATCTGACATGCAGAAAGCGTCGATCTAATTTGGTCACCTCAAAATGGCGGATTTGACCTATTTAAGCATAATCTAGGGAGAAAGCGTATTTATCTTTATAATCTATTATTATATATGTGTATTACCTATACATTAATAAGTAAATATACTTAATATATACTTAATATACTTACATCATATAAATGATTATTATTAAAATTTAATATTTTACTCTATTTTTTACCTATATAAAATTAATTTGTAAATAAAATATAAACTATAGTTCAAATAAAGTGAATATTTGTGTATTATAAGTCAATAGATGGACCCTTTCCGCATTGGCTTACACAGCCAGTCATAGCGTATTACCACTCTATTTCTCTCTAGCTCTATGTTATGTGGTAATCTGTTTATTATACGGAAATTGTAATAAAAATATATATATATATTTATGTGATACTATATATAATATTAGAAATTCCGGTCCCACTCTATGGAATTCCCTCCCTCCTACAATCAGCTCTTTTAGATTCGTCAATCGTTTTATAAATATTATTAATCACTAAATCGTCCAACTTATTATTTTTTACATCAAACTTACCGGTTTATCTTAATTGTATTATTACTATCTAATTATTATCGGGAATTTTTTTTACACAAATTCATTGATATTTTATTATTTTCTTCACACATGAGCGAAGGGGCCTACAGTGCCCTACATGGTCCTATATTAGTGCCAACAAACCGTTATTCATTATCATCATATATATATATATTTATATATTTATTGTATAATCAATATATATATATATATATATATATATATATCCATTTAACAATAGTTACATATACCTCATATTATTTAATTATATAAAATATATTATTATATTAATTAGATATTATATTATTATATCAGTCGTATTTCATAATTTTTTAAATTATATTAATATATTTTTTATATTATTACTATTATATTAATTATACATTACATTATTTATATTATATAATTTAAATAATTATATTATTATAATCGTATACATTTTATTATTATATTTTTCATATTATTAAATTTGTATTATTACCGTTCTATAAAAGATTAATAAATAATGATATTTGTATAATATACATTAAAGAATAAATTATAACATTATGATTATGTCATTAATATATGGATATAGTATCATTATTAAATTATATGTATACAAATAGTCACGTTATTGACATAATATTCGTATAATTTTATTTTTGTTCACGTTTATTAATCTAACAATCATATTTTTTCTATATATTATTTTATTGTTTATTTATTTATATATTATTAATTTTCTAAAACGCAAATGAGAACTATCTTTGTTATATTTGTGTATACATAAATCATCTATCTATCTATCTATCTATCTATCTATCTATCTATAATGACAACATTTGCACTTCAATTTAAATAAGATATTAATGTGTAAACAATGTTCAATGTTTTCGTTGTGGAATCCTCTCTCGAAAGCATCTCGCTAATACAGGATTCCTTTTTTACTTGAATTGAATGAATTATATTTATTTTACTTGTATAATATAAAAAAATTAATAATTAATACACATATGGCATATGTATATAATATAATATAGTTAAATAATGAGTAAAAAAGGAACCCTTTAATAACGTATCATATATAACTCTATTTATGATATACAATTTCGTATATATTAATTATTTATTTCTAGTATATAAGTAAAATAAGTATTATTCATTCATTAATTCATTCATTGACAACTTACAATTCTCTTCGCTGTTGTCGATGACTATCTGTTCATCTTCGTTTGTTGGTGGAATATCATCCATGGCATCCGTTAACCTGATAAGTTCTTCATAGTTGTGCTACAATTGATTATTGCACATATGTATTATATTTAACAATTAATAATAATAATAATAATAATAATAATAATAATAATAGTTTATTTAGACTATAATTTGTAATTTAATGTAAATTATAAAATAAAATTATGCTTGAAATATATATATATGTATTATTTTGCGAATTGAGGTTGGTATAATATATAGCATTTATTGATTCAAATTTACTGAATATTTACGTGACCAAATATTTCTTGACTATAAACAAATATAAATGACATTATTTTGTTTTTTATTTAATTTAATTTTTTATATATTCTATATTATTTTTACAAATATTAATATAGAATCGCAATGGATTAAATAGGATATATAAATCATATAAAATAGAGAAAAATAGAAAATATTGACCTGAATACCAGTGCACAATAGCAGTAAACAATAGAATTAATAGCATTAATAGAAGTATATAATTGAAAGAGTCTACAAAAATGAAAATAATTATATATTTGTTCTTACATTAAATCTATTAAAAACTATCGCAGCAATAAGTATTGTACGTATACTACCAAAGATTTTCAGAAGGAAAGATGGCTCACTCGACTGAATTATTGAAATAAAAATGACACTAGCTCAAATGCGACGGGTAGGTGAACTAAAATCTATTTTTGGATTTTGTATCTATTTACATGTAAATCGAAAAATAATAATGTAATATAATCTTAAATTAATATATGTATAAAAATTCGATATATATATCGAAAAATAAGTGTTCCGCAAAAATATTATTTAAAGATATCACCAGTGAATTCTTATATATTTTACAGAATTTGTATAGGTCTAAAGTAGATCGATTCAGTCATTGTTATTTACATGTAAACTTTCAATACCGTGAAAATGTCGTAATTTGAAAATATATTTTTAAAAATATAATTCACATAACTATTATTATAACTAATATTAAAAGTATATTAGTCTGATAATTAGATTAATTACCTCATGAATTAATAATAGTAAATATTACTTATAATAATAATTACATAGCTTAGATAGGAAGTGAACCATCTTTGCTTCGCGTGCTCTTTGCAGATACTACGTAACATTCGCATTAAGCTAGCGGTGTTCAAACTTTAAATATTACGATCTCCGCTTTGAGGGCGTGATTTTCATCTTCTAGCGCTTTAACTTGAGCCGCTTGACTGTCGGTGTTGAACTTGCGCTCGTTCTGTTTCAGCATCAGCCGGTTGTTCGCCACTGTTATGTAATGATGACGATAAGGTTACAGGTCATGTGATATTATTACATAATGATTATTAATTTGTAATTTATTAAGCTTTACTTTATCAGCAAAATCAGTTTTAACTCGGTTATCAATTGACATTTAATTACACATATTTCAATTATTAGTATATTTATATATATATATAGTTATACACTATTAATATACATAATAGTATAGTTGAATAAACGCTCACATTGGCTTCTTCGTAGGGATATTTCGTTACATCATTTTAATACGTTATTTAATATATTATAATTTAGACAACTACTGGTACATTAGTTATAAAGGTCATTTGTTACGTCTTTAAATTATATTGAGAGTTTCACTCGACGAAAATAATGATTATGTTGTATTAATATAGAATTATATATAATTTCTATTGATTATAATAATTAGGAATTATATATAATTCTATATTAATATAACACTCATTATTTTCTTATATATAACGGTTAACATGATTTTTGGGTTCATTAATGTATTTTAGACTAGTTTTTTGCACTGATTATAAATATGTAATTATTTTTTCAGATCAGAACAAATTTTGTTTATTTCGTTTTATAAATTGTTGACAGATATTTCATATACATGTATTCATATTACTATTTAATATAGATGTATACTTGTACAAATATTACTATATACACTATATATTATATATATTATATTTAAAATACTGTATATATTATATTGTGCATTGTATATATATATATATATATATATATATATATATATTTATAGCCTTTATCACACAATTAAGTTAAATCGATTGTTAATACTGATATGATATCCATTAATGCTATCCTATTAGTTCAATTACACATTAATAATTATGGATTAAATAATTGGATAAGGAAAGACATACTTTTACTGTTTACAACAAAGCTTTCCACATATTAGAGAAACTAAATTAATGCGGGAATTAATAATGGACCAACAATTAAGGAATTAATGAGCAACACTGATGTTGATTTGTGTATGAGAGATATTACATTAAGATCTTGGTTGACATTAAAGTCAATTATTTAACATTTTCTCCGAAAGCATAGAAATACAGAATATGTAAATATTGTGTGAATTACTTCTATGTTTTAGATATCTATACATGATTTAAACACAATAATCTTATATATATATATATGTTTATAATTCTACATATAAATCTCATGATGAATAATAACCTCAATAACAGGGGGCGCGATCTTGAATAAACTCTTGTTCATCGTGAAGTCTTCTATTCTCAAGGTCGCCGACATGATCACAAGTTTCAGGGGGTTTCTTCTCTGTGCAACGTCCGTATAGTTAATGTATCATATAGTTAGGCGCGCTGGAACGATGGTGTGTATGTAGGGGAGACCAAGCAATCAAAATAAATGTTGTGGTAAAAGTTGGGGGGGGGGGGGACCAATACATAGGAGGTCCCCCTAGATTTTAAAGTGGGGGGCATATCCCCCCCGTCCCCCCTTTTCACTCACTCCATAGCGCTAACACACTAAACAAATAGTCCGATATCGACTGGTTAAATTATTTGCTTTAAAAGATTGATAAGTAATTTATATATAAACGCATGCATAAGGTTTGCGCCGAGATGAATAATTCTACCGCACTGATCTTAACAAGTCAGGCTACTGCCGACACTAAATAAGGATAGCTACCATAATAGATCCACTAACGAATGGGCTCATAAAAATATCAGTTTTTATAACTAACTTTCATATCATACCCCTTATGTTAATATCATACCCATTATGTTAATATCATACCTCTTATGTTAATATCATACCCCCAAAGATAATAAAATACACCTATATGTAGATATCATACCCCTTATATTGATATCATACCTGTTATGTTAATACCGTAGTACTTACGTTAATAACATTTGCCTAATGTTAATAACACACCCCTTATTTGTATATCATAACACCTATATCGCTATCATAACCCTTATGTTAATATCATACCCCATATGTGAACACCATACGTGTTACCACGGTAACCTTGTTTCTGAGATGCACGATCCTAGACAGTAGACCAATCAGAATGTCCGTAAACACACTTCTCTCGTGAGCTTCGTCTATTATGATTGCACTGTATTTCTCCAATAGGAAGTCCTGGTGTTACGCATGTTGTAATAGATAGTTATTAAGGTGTTCGTATTCTTTCTTGTGTATATATTAATAGAGATAGATTATCTTATGGTTTTAGAGTATATGTGTGTGTATTCATACATATATATATATATATATATGCGTTCATTCAGATAAAGTCACATATTTAGGAATGAAAATTATTAGAAATGTCTTATATAAAAATTAAAATGATAACACATTAATGTATAAGAATAAAACTGATAATCCAACAATGTTCTAAACTAAATAAACTATAAACTAAATTGTTGATACAAATTGATGTTATAGAATCTCAGGGTGAGTTCGTAATTAATACATGTATAGGTGGAGTAATGGGGTGGTAAGTTTGGGCTGATAGAGAAAACATGTCTCTCGCATCTCAGCAACTAAGAGAGTGTATGATATCTTGTGTATAGATATGCATTATACGTACAATTAATAGTATACAATATGCATTATACCATATACAACTGTAAACTATAGAGATCAGCAACGTTGTAAAGGACTAGGATTGGAGGGTATAAGATGAGAGGGAGACTGAGAGATTGAGGAACAGGAGTGAAGAATGGAGAGAGAGAGAGAGAGATGCAATTAGATTAAGTAGTAGGAGAGGAGGATGAGAGGTGAGATAGTGGAGGTTGAGGAGGATCTGAGGTTAGAGGATGATAGGAATTGAGAGAGATGAGATAAGATAAAGAAGGAGAAGGAGAGAGAGATGAGATAAGATAAAGAAGGAGATGGAGAGAGAGATGAGATAAGATAAAGAAGGAGATGGAGAGAGAGATGAGATAAGATAAAGAAGGAGATGGAGAGAGAGATGAGATAAGATAAAGAAGGAGATGGAGAGAGAGAGATGAGATAAGATAAAGGATAAGTAGATGAGGTGGGGAAGGAGAGAGAAGGAGAGACGGCGGACCTGTTGAATCTCCTTCAGAAGAACTCCGTCTGTCTGGAACTTGAGGAGAGTGTTGGGCGTAGTGTTTCCCTCGTATCTGATCTGGTACGAGACTATACTGTAGCAGAGGAGTGGAGGATGAAGAGGAGGTACTAGTTAATAGTAATCGTTATAATCTTTGTGAGCGTTACAATCGTTATAAACGAATATATATATATTCAATAGTAGATATATACTTAAACATGCATTCATATATAATGTTTGTATATACTAATATCAAAGATTTTATTAAGGAAAGATATTATACTTATGCGAAATCATGTTATTCGACTTTGTATACAAAACATTAACAGCGCCATCTATATAGGGTCAATTTTCGGAAAAATGTGTTGTTTATAATGTAAAGTAATATTAAAATATACACTTTTAAAATATAAAATAATATGTTTTAAATTATTATTTATATGATGAAAATAAAATATTCATTACTAATATATAACAACGTAATAGGATATGTAGGTGAGTAAAATTTAACTTATTGCATGAAAATTTAATGTAATTTAATTGAAAAATGAAAACATTGTTGTATGAAAATCGCAGCAAACCTAACTCTATTTCAGTGATTTCTATACTACTGCCAGCAGCGACAGGGATTAGGTTTTAATTACATTGCGTAGATAGGGAGTGTTATATCTTTAGTTCGCAAAATCTTTGCAAATATTATATAAATATACTATATGTTATTAATATTTTATAGAAACAATTTATTATTGACATTTAAAAAGTATTATAGACCTAAACTGCATTAATTATTATATATTTTTATATAATTATATTAAATGATTAGTTTGATAAACTAATCGAATGCATTCACGCATTAACATACATATTGTTATTAATGTATACATTATATTAATGTATGTTTTATAAACGGGAGTCGTGTTCCTATACAGATTGTGCTATTGGGTCATATGTATTAGACCGTGTAAGCTAGAATTGATAACTAATTATAGTGACAATTACTAACTCTTTAGATAAGTTCATCTCTAAGGCCACTCTTTTAGACATAGATATGGCTGCCACTCTCCTCGGTTCAGTGACTCCTATCATCTTACCATCTCTGTATTGATAATAGTGGTAGTAGTAGTAGTAGTAGTAGTAGTAGTAGTAGTAGTAGTAGTAGTAGTAGTAGTAGTAGTAGTAGTAGTAGTAGTAGTAGTAGTAGTAGTAGTAGTAGTAGTATTAGTATTAGTATTAGTAGTAGTAGTAGTAGTAGTAGTAGTAGTAGTAGTAGTAGTAGTAGTAGTAGTAGTAGTAGTAGTAGTAGTAGTAGTAGTAGTAGTAGTAGTAGTAGTAGTAGTAGTAGTAGTAGTAGTAGTAGTAGTAGTAGTAGTAGTAGTAGTAGTAGTAGTAGTAGTAGTAGTAGTAGTAGTAGTAGTAGTAGTAGTAGTAGTAGTAGTAGTAGTAGTAGTAGTAGTAGTAGTAGTAGTAGTAGTAGTAGTAGTAGTAGTAGTAGTAGTAGTAGTAGTAGTAGTAGTAGTAGTAGTAGTAGTAGTAGTAGTAGTAGTAGTAGTAGTAGTAGTAGTAGTAGTAGTAATAATACTAGTTATCTGATATCTGTACGCATTACGAGTGGGGGTAGGGGGTCAAAGGTCATCGATACTGACCTCGCGTAGCCGGCTTCGTAGAGGAACTGAGGCACCTGGGTAGTCTTACCGCTACCGGTAGCACCGCACAGTACTGTGACTGGGTTACTTGTGATCGTCTCCATTATAGTCTGCTCCTCGGCTAGTATGGGTAATAGGAGGCGCTGTTCCTGTGGGGTGGTGGGGGGGTGAGGGGGTGTTAAAGAGGTGTGGGGGTGGAGGAGGGTGGTGTAGGAGGGTGATGGGATGTGTGGTAGTGAGGGGGAGTGAAGGTGGGGCTGTTAGGAGGTGTAGGGGTCAGGGTTGTTTGGGTTTTTCGTTCGGTTTTTTCAAATGGCTTTTTTCATCGGTTTTTTAAAATGAAAAAACCTTTGGTTTTTTCGGTTTATTCGGTTTTTTCAAATTTTATTCATTAAATTTTATATAAATATAATAGTACTACATTAATAATATTATTAATACTGTATTAATATTGATTATGTTATAATATGTTATAATAATTAGAAAATGAAAATATAATATACATAATCGAAAAGACTCTCTATAGAGATATATGTTTATGATAATATATTATATAATAATAATGAATTTCATATTATGAAATATTATTGTGAAGTTTGTACTTTGCTGTCTAGGCTTTATAGACCAAAGTTTAACTCAACTCTTCTAAGACAAGCAGGTGGAAGTAAGCTAATGATGCTATGGAATAGAAACGCTATGGAATACGCTTGCAGATAGTATCAAGAGTTATTTAAAGAATTGGACATTGATAAAGATATTATCACAAAAATATCCAACATTGGATTGAAACGAAGTGCTGAAGATATGCTAAAAATAATGAAACCAATTTCTATATACTTAAACATGCTACAGAACGATTGAACAAAAAGTGCAGATGTTGTACGAATCTGGAAAGATCTAATTGATAATGTAACAAATATTATAGATGATGATCAAATAATCACGCCATACCATATGTTAATGATGAAATATTTAAAATAATGTAATCATTAATGACAGCTAAAAGTTATAGTGCTGGGGTAGAAAAATTTGTTCATCTTTTGGTCTAGTTCAGCCAGAGTTAAGAAACAGACTTGGAAATGAGAAGGCTGGAAAACTTGTATATTTATTCAAATATTTTAATAGTTGATATCATAATCATATGCTTAATTTATTGTTAATAAATTAATAAGTTTGTGTGTTACGTTATTATGTATACATTATAATAATATGTGTTATTTGTTATTAATAAATACTAAATAAATTTAAAGAATTTTTTATTTAATAAATTATAATTATTGAAAAACCGAATAAACCAAATAAACCGAAAAAACCCAAAAAACCATGAAAAAACCCAATAAACCATGAAAAAACCCAAAAAACCGACAACTCTGGTAGGGGTGGAGGAAGGTGATGGGAGGTATGGTGCTAGTGAAGGGAGTGAAGGGGGGTGTTAGGAGGTGGGGTGGTGGATGATGGAGGGGGTGGTTACAGTTTATTAATATTAGGTTATAGATGCACGTATGATAATGTAATGCGATGGTTGTCGAGGGTGGAGATAAAGGGGGGGGGGTTTAATTAAAGGGGGGGTTTTATTAACAGCTGTTACTACGCTAATGTAATAAGGTGGTTGAGGGGCGGTGAAGGGGTTAGGTTGTATTAATAGTTGTTCTCGTGATGTAGCGCTTAGTGTAATAACACCATGGTTTGTATATTCTTGGCAAAAACCTATTTTACTAGGAAAAACCATCAATAACTATTTCTAATTAGAGCAACTAATCAATCACATGCTATAAATGAAAACATTTTAATAAATATAATTATACTATTATTTATAAATTACGATGATATAAATTATGATGATGATGATGATGATGATGATGATTATATTATTACTACAGTTATAATATGATAATCTGTATTACCTCATAGATAGTATCTATTAGATACAGAAGATGTGTCACTAACTTGCATTTTGATGTCTCTCTCGAGTTGAACGTATATCGCCGGTATTTTTACTTTCGGGGTTTTATTTTTCGCTGATTTTTTCGAGTCTAGTTTCACGTCTTTGTGTTTTACTATGACGACATCTGATTGGTCCATAGCTGTGTCTACCTCCTCATCAACTTCTATTTCTTCTTCATCGTCCTCTTCCATTGGTTCATCTACTTCAGAACTCGAAAACTGTGAAATTGATTTTAGATAAGCGAAAAAATGAGGCGTCCATTACTCATATTCGTGCAGTGTATTCCTACCTAATTACTTAAATATTCTAATTAAAACATTTAGTAAAGGATGCAGTGAAAATACATAATTTTACAGTTACACAATTCTTTCAGCCGATTGCAGGAATAGATTGCTCATGTGAACCCCCCTTTACGATACAATAATAATAATATATAAAATTTGAAATATTGTATATTTATCGGTTGCATTATTGAATTTCTGCGATTTATACGATGAATTCTAAAGATAGCAATAATAACCCCAGAACTTTCAGATTCTACTTCCTTCTCTTCCACTATCAGTGGTTTAAGAATTTTGTTCCTCCTCTTGTGTTTGCTACATTTTATAACGTTGATATTTTCCAAATCTTTATCGTTTATAAACTTTGATGTTACCACTTTCCTAAAATGTATCAACAATTTTATGTATATGATTTATATTTATACGTCAATTATATTATATAATCTATTAATGAAAAACTATATCGAATATTTATCATGAAAATTAAATTATATATGAAAATAATATCATTAAATTAATTAATAATAACTTATTAATTAATAACGAATCGGATAAATTAAATAGAGTAACTTAATTAATAACATAGTACTCACACTATCGCATATATAATACGTCATTAATATATATTCAATACGATAGAGTCCACTTCGATATCGTAGGTATAGCGTCTACATACATGTATGACTCATTAAGGGCATACGCTTGACCTGAGAATTCAATATAAATATAGGTTTTTTTTTTTTAAAGTCTCTTAGTCTAAAAATAATTATGTTATTTTAATTCCGTAAACGGCATATCGTAGCGTAGAGTGTTATTTACAAGCAATTATATTGTTCATAAAATATAATTATTTATTTTCGGAAATACGAGATATCTAGTAATAGTGAACAAAATATTGAAATAAGAGTTTAAGAGGCATGATTAATTCATTATGTTTTCTATCGTATATATTCTATTTTTTCCTTTTGTGTTTTGTTCATCCGTGTTTCATGTCTCATTGTATGTACTTACTCGTTACCCCTAACCCTATCCCACATACCCATATCATTTGTACGTATAATGAACTATTAATCTATCTATCTATGAGTTCTCTAATCGTCAGACTACGGCGTTAACTAACTGGTTGTCTATTCGGGTCTGCATCTGAGAGGTAGAGGTGAACAGGTCTAGTTCCTCGCGCGTTATCTGATTCAACTTCAGGTCTTCAAGGAGGTCAGCCCTCTGAGGAATTGTGTGGGTACTATTTTAGTTTATAGTATGTATTGCAGTAAATACAATATACACACATAAATATAGCCAATATATAATATATATATAACATTTATATTTATATCGATGAAGCGAGGGTGAGATGTGTTGGATGTGTTCTCGCATATTTATCGAATATGTAAAACTTATATAACATTAGTTAATTGTGTTTAATTTTATTTTAATAATATAGATATTTATATATGAAAAATATAATTAAAATCGTATGGTAAAATTATAACACATATAAAACATAATGTATATATATATATATATATAATAAGTATAGATATATCTTTAACCGCATACAATTAATTAATTGCGCAGACTTCAATCGAAAGGCTAACCCGTAGTTTCTTCTCCTTGATGTCCATGATACGCTGCAGATGTTTACGTTGTTTCTTCGAGAGGAGCCGTTTCTGAGGAGCCCCCACTAACACGGTGTTGGTCTTCCTCTTCTTAGAGGGCAGCACCAGTACGTTGTCTACGTGGTCTACGTTGTAGTCGTCGTCGCGGTGACCTTCGAGGTCAATTTGTATCTGTAATCGTACAGGGCCCGTGTTATAGGGACATACGAATCTGTAACTATATATATACTATGTGTTATATGTTACATCTATTTCTATCTGTATCAGAGTGGTAAGGGCGTTATAAAAGCATAGGCATTAAACATGAGAGATGATTATATTAATGATATATAATATATATTATATATATTGATTGAAAGTTTATTTAAAAACTTAAATAAATTATAAAAGATTTCTCAAAAGTGTATATATATATATATATATATAGAATACAAATAATAAAAGTAAGTAAAACAATAAATATCATTAATAATAATAAAATAGAATAAACTGTACGATAATTAATAAATAAAACAATAATGACAAATAATATTAGTACTATTACAGGTTGCCTCCTGAGATCAAGTGTTATATATATTTCATGAATGTATTATGAGATTTTATGGATCTAATATAGGGTGGAGAATTCCATAGTTTTGGACCAATATAACTCAGTGCCCGAGTATTCCTTTTCGAGGGAGAGATAATAGGGGTAGATAGAAAATGAGATACATGGTTTCTAAGAGATGGAAGGGAAGATCTTTGTACTAGAGAAGCAGAAATATAGGTGGGTCAATTCGAAGAGTATATTGAGTAATGAACAATAGATAGTATGCGATAAGCAGAGTTTGTTAAATGGGAACCATGAAGGTAAGTGTTAGTATGAGGAAGTAGAGGAATTATCTCGAATACGTAGGTTATATGTTGTACAGATTGATTAACGAATAACTCAATTTAGGGGATAGATAGAGGATAATGGATGATTGATATATGATATATGTTTATGATAATTGATATATATATATATATATATATGATATATGTCTAGTATATTTCTATCTGGATGGAATGATATGAGTTTTAGAGGCTTAACATTTAAATATACACAATTAATTACATATACTATGTACATGTTATCAGCTATGTCTACTCCATAAATAATTCAAATGGAATAGCTTTAGAAGCGTATGATTACATATTTTCAGATTAAAGATATCCATGATATTGAATCGTTCATACCATTTTGTTTAGAATAAATGGTATTTATTTTTAAGGTGATATATTCATAGCATTGAAATAAGTATAACTTATAAGATACTTATATACCATCTATGATATTTAATCAGTAATACTGAATAAGTAAATAGTAGGTATATTTGGTACAATACCAATTGGATGCATCTTTATAGAACTAGGAATAAATATACCGGATACATAATACGTATATACTTTTCATACTATTTACTCAGTATATGCGGTCTTATTCATCTACTTTTATCAAAAGCAAATACTAAAGTCACTTTAAAAGTGTTAGGAACTGAGTATACATGTTAAACATATAAATACAGATTATAATTAGGTTGTGAATTATAATCTAGGTGTACTTGTACTTCGTTAATTATTATATAAATTCAATTTAAAATCGACTTACATTATTATATTACATTTATAGTATCCAGTGTAGTATCCAGTATTATAATAATAACATTATCCGTTGCACATACAAATATCATGATCTTCGTAAATATATATTTATATATATATATAAGAATTCACCAATCAACTATTAAATATCCACCAAATAAATAAATGTGTATGTGAAACATCTGAATTTATTACACGTAGTTTTATACAAAACGTCCGATATACGAAATGTCTGTCACTGTTACAATACAATATCGGTACATAAAATAAATACGAATACATCGGAAAATATTCAATAGGAATACTTATGTGATAGTATTATAATATATATCTATTGAATATTTCGTGAATGCATATCTTGGCCGCCGATATATTTCATAGTTCAAGTTGGGCGTGCTTATTAATATGTTGGGTGTTAGTTAAAATAATTATTTTCACTGGTTTGGTTTGGTTGGGTTTAGTTTTAATATTTGCAGGTTTTTTTTAGCTGCATTAAATCCCGTTTGATCCTATAAAAGCACATATATATAATTAATCACGCCCAACTTGAACTCGGCGGCCAAGATGGAGTGTATCCGAATATTTTCCGATGTATTCGTATTTATTTTATGTACCGATATTGTATTGTAACAGTGACAGATATTTCGTATATCGGACGTTTTGTATAAAAATACGTATAATAAATTCAGATGTTTCACATACAATACACATACATATAATACTATTATAATACGTATTACTATTATTATTATTAAATAATAATTATTAAATTAATAGTTTATTAAAATGTACTTTATTGCAAAATCAGTTTTAACTATTTTATCAATTGATGTTAAATTCAAAATATTTTAATAAAGATCATATTTATATAATTATTATAACTATTATAATAATACTATTATTAATAGTTATACACAAGTAATATACATAATAATATATATTAATAAATTCAAAATATTTTAATAAAGATCATATTTATATAATTATTATAACTATTATAATAATAGTTATACACACGTAATATACATAATAATATATATTAATAAACAAGTTAAATTAATATTTAACAATATTTATTTTAAATTAAAATACAAAATAATATGTAATATCGCTCACATTGGCTTCTTCGGATCGATCTATTTTGGTCACCGTAGCTCTCCTTGCCTTCCAGTTGTGTTTTTTCCTTGATTGATCCATGATAAATATATATTTAATAAATAATTATATATTTTAATGTATTATATTTACAAATATATTAAATTTATAAAAAATGATTTAATTTTCAAAATAATTTCCATTAATCAGAGAAATCATTTACACAGTATATTAAAAGTATACCAAAAGTACTAAATATATACCACTTAAAATTTAATATCAAGACCTCCTATAACCTCGGGTTATAGGAAGTCTTGTTAATAGTATATAATACTTATATATTTTAATATTAACCTAATTATTTCTCTTCTTATTACTACCATACATATGTATTAATGAAAACAATATATATATATATATATATATATATATATATATATATATATATATAGATATATAATTAAACAAGTAGGTATTTATATAACCTATATTTTGTATAAAGGTATTTATTTAATTAAAATAAAATAAATATGATTACATTATTATTATGTATAACACATCGATTTGACAATGTTAAAGTTTGTAAATTAAAATAAAAACGTCATCTCGTTATCGATGGAGTACCGCAAGGACCCGTTTTTTGCATGATTATATGTAACATAAATAATTCTCCTATTTGTAAGTTATTTAAAAATCACTAAAAAGCAAGTTACATACTTTCGGTGACGAAGTGCATCTATATAGGGATAATGACCACATTATTCTGATAACAATATTCGAATTTCTCGCTGTTTAACAGATAGTATTAATTAGTTTAAATCCATAAAAAAACTAAAATAATAACTATTATCAATATCCTAGGATCAATACTGTGATAATAAATCTAACTGAAAAAGTTCACAATAGTGACATTATATTTAAAACGTCAAAAGGCATTAAATTATCATTTATTTCAATACAATTATTAGATGAAAGTGTGCTTCTATACTGTATCTGCACATTTCTCAATTATATTATTTCAATAGAGTAATATAGTAACAAGTCTTGTAGTATCCATCTTATTATTGTGATAGTTAATCTTAGTGTTAAATACATTCCACTGGTAATCTACAAGCCCTATGAAAAAACTAGATCACCTTACAGTTGATTAGCGTATAAGATACAAGATGTTAGCACTAATATATCTTGCTTACTATCATCATATATCTTCACACTTAATTGAGCTAATATAGCAATATGAACAACAATAAAATAAGCCAACTAAACATACATATGCATCGACTAGAAGCGACCCTAACAGAATTCGGTGACCCCTTAATATGGTTTATAACGAATCGCAACCTAGTTTAATAAGTTACATCACGAGATCACGAGTATTACAATCTTTAAAGTGAAACTGAATATTACCTACTCATTGAAGACTACATATGAATTCACTAAAATTCTGCCATTACTTCCAATATATCACATTGTCCACATTTACAAAATATTACGTCCCTACGATATTGTTAACACATATTGTTTTAAATAAAATAATAATCAAAATAATATATGATATTCTGATAAAAATAATAATAATTATTTAGTGACGATATCATTGAAAATATATAAATTATGTTATGATTAGAATATAAAAAAACTTAATATTCACCAAAATATATTAGTATTAGTATTTATGATATTGATCAATATGAATACAGACCTTGTGATAACATACTCATGCATACTCATGTATTTTTTGTAGATGATGACTATTCGATATGATTCGATCAAAATTAATATCAATAATATATTGTTGTTATTTTATATATTTAATAATTTGTATAATAATATATGATGTATTTTAAGGGGAGTTGATATATTGGATATATATTGTATATAATGATTAATACATGACAGATCGTACATTCTAATATTATTATTCGAGCTATGTAGGGATCATCATACAAAACTTATAGTAGCAATTTTGAAAGAGACCCAATATTTTAAATAATAAGTTATTTTAGTAGTCTCTCTAATTGCTCATATTTAAAGTAATAATACTAGATATAAATTTAGATACAATATCATTCGTATAGCTATATTTTATTATTGGTGAGTTTTTATTATCAGTGACGGATTAAAATGAAAAGTTAGTTAGATTGAGTCAGGTATTTGATAAGATAAAGATGAAATATGCTTTAATTATATTGACTTGAACCATACAATTAATACTACAACGTGCTTCCCAATTAAGGGGATCCCGCACATTTAAAGTGATGATCATTTATTTTTTTTTATATATTTTTTTATTACATAATAGTACTTATTCTAGTGTTTTTTAGTATCTGTAAAAAAATTAGACATGAATTCAGTCTAGAAATGGCATAAAAATGTGTTTTATGATGATAAGATAATGCTATATTATATACTATTCAATATTACATTTTTATGCTGTCAATTGAATGAATAGAATATCAGTTCTATTTTTTTTAGTAGACCTATGTTTTTCCTATCTATTTATACACGAAATTGGCAAATTGCGTGTTATGTGCGGGACCCCCTTAAAGCTGATACAGCATTTTTACAATCATCATCATTATGATGATTTGATGACATCATATGAAGGGCAGCTGATGAGATGAATACTTAGTTAAAGAGCTGAACATATATTGAAAAGCATTTTTGTAAAGAATTGATCCACATATTACTTTATAAAATGAATTTTATTAATGTTACTGATAAATAAGTTAATCTCTAGATTTTAATTTTATATTGTTTATTAGGTTATTTAGTTATTCACTATTTTACTAATATATAATAATATATTATGTATAGAATTATTATTTATAATAAAAAATGATATAAATTTATTTTTAAAAATGTCAATATTTTAAATTAATTAATAAATTATTAATCATTAAACATTGTATTAAAATAATGAATATATAAATCACGTAGAATATATATATAATACTCATAATATACATTACTTATATCGAGTTGAATACAAAATAATTCTCAAAAACAATGAACTCATCGCAAATTTATTTCGTAGTAGGCGAAAGGTTATTCATCGATCAATTTCGTCGTAACTGAAGTCTGCGGCCTCAGTAATCTCGTCGTCGCTTTCATTCAATATGCTCTCTGCGAGCATTCTTACTTCTTCGACCATCAGTTGTATTTGGTCTGTAATATAGTTGTATAATGGAGTTACGTACTGTTGTTATGTGGCATAGAGCTAGAGAGAAATAGAGTAGTAAACAAGGTATCTGACATGCAGAAAGCGTCGATCTAATTTGGTCACCTCAAAATGGCGGATTTGACCTATTTAAGCATAATCTAGGGAGAAAGCGTATTTATCTTTATAATCTATTATTATATATGTGTATTACCTATACATTAATAAGTAAATATACTTAATATATACTTAATATACTTACATCATATAAATGATTATTATTAAAATTTAATATTTTACTCTATTTTTTACCTATATTAAAATTAATTTGTAAATAAAATATAAACTATAGTTCAAATAAAGTTAAAATAGGTCAAATCCGCCATTTTGAGGTGACCAAAATAGATGGACCCTTTCCGCATTGGCTTACACAGCCAGTCATAGCGTATTACCACTCTATTTCTCTCTAGCTCTATGTTATGTGGTAATCTGTTTATTATACGGAAATTGTAATAAAAATATATATATATATTTATGTGATACTATATATAATATTAGAAATTCCGGTCCCACTCTATGGAATTCCCTCCCTCCTACAATCAGCTCTTTTAGATTCGTCAATCGTTTTATAAATATTATTAATCACTAAATCGTCCAACTTATTATTTTTTACATCAAACTTACCGGTTTATCTTAATTGTATTATTACTATCTAATTATTATCGGGAATTTTTTTTACACAAATTCATTGATATTTTATTATTTTCTTCACACATGAGCGAAGGGGCCTACAGTGCCCTATATTAGTGCCAACAAACCGTTATTCATTATCATCATATATATATATATTTATATATTTATTGTATAATCAATATATATATATATATATATATATATATCCATTTAACAATAGTTACATATACCTCATATTATTTAATTATATAAAATATATTATTATATTAATTAGATATTATATTATTATATCAGTCGTATTTCATAATTTTTTAAATTATATTAATATATTTTTTATATTATTACTATTATATTAATTATACATTACATTATTTATATTATATAATTTAAATAATTATATTATTATAATCGTATACATTTTATTATTATATTTTTCATATTATTAAATTTGTATTATTACCGTTCTATAAAAGATTAATAAATAATGATATTTGTATAATATACATTAAAGAATAAATTATAACATTATGATTATGTCATTAATATATGGATATAGTATCATTATTAAATTATATGTATACAAATAGTCACGTTATTGACATAATATTCGTATAATTTTATTTTTGTTCACGTTTATTAATCTAACAATCATATTTTTTCTATATATTATTTTATTGTTTATTTATTTATATATTATTAATTTTCTAAAACGCAAATGAGAACTATCTTTGTTATATTTGTGTATACATAAATCATCTATCTATCTATCTATCTATCTATAATGACAACATTTGCACTTCAATTTAAATAAGATATTAATGTGTAAACGATGTTCAATGTTTTCGTTGTGGAATCCTCTCTCGAAAGCATCTCGCTAATACAGGATTCCTTTTTTACTTGAATTGAATGAATTATATTTATTTTACTTGTATAATATAAAAAAATTAATAATTAATACACATATGGCATATGTATATAATATAATATAGTTAAATAATGAGTAAAAAAGGAACCCTTTAATAACGTATCATATATAACTCTATTTATGATATACAATTTCGTATATATTAATTATTTATTTCTAGTATATAAGTAAAATAAGTATTATTCATTCATTAATTCATTCATTGACAACTTACAATTCTCTTCGCTGTTGTCGATGACTATCTGTTCATCTTCGTTTGTTGGTGGAATATCATCCATGGCATCCGTTAACCTGATAAGTTCTTCATAGTTGTGCTACAATTGATTATTGCACATATGTATTATATTTAACAATTAATAATAATAATAATAATAATAATAATAATAATAATAGTTTATTTAGACTATAATTTGTAATTTAATGTAAATTATAAAATAAAATTATGCTTGAAATATATATATATGTATTATTTTGCGAATTGAGGTTGGTATAATATATAGCATTTATTGATTCAAATTTACTGAATATTTACGTGACCAAATATTTCTTGACTATAAACAAATATAAATGACATTATTTTGTTTTTTATTTAATTTAATTTTTTATATATTCTATATTATTTGTACAAATATTAATATAGAATCGCAATGGATTAAATAGGATATATAAATCATATAAAATAGAGAAAAATAGAAAATATTGACCTGAATACCAGTGCACAATAGCAGTAAACAATAGAATTAATAGCATTAATAGAAGTATATAATTGAAAGAGTCTACAAAAATGAAAATAATTATATATTTGTTCTTACATTAAATCTATTAAAAACTATCGCAGCAATAAGTATTGTACGTATACTACCAAAGATTTTCAGAAGGAAAGATGGCTCACTCGACTGAATTATTGAAATAAAAATGACACTAGCTCAAATGCGACGGGTAGGTGAACTAAAATCTATTTTTGGATTTTGTATCTATTTACATGTAAATCGAAAAATAATAATGTAATATAATCTTAAATTAATATATGTATAAAAATTCGATATATATATCGAAAAATAAGTGTTCCGCAAAAATATTATTTAAAGATATCACCAGTGAATTCTTATATATTTTACAGAATTTGTATAGGTCTAAAGTAGATCGATTCAGTCATTGTTATTTACATGTAAACTTTCAATACCGTGAAAATGTCGTAATTTGAAAATATATTTTTAAAAATATAATTCACATAACTATTATTATAACTAATATTAAAAGTATATTAGTCTGATAATTAGATTAATTACCTCATGAATTAATAATAGTAAATATTACTTATAATAATAATTACATAGCTTAGATAGGAAGTGAACCATCTTTGCTTCGCGTGCTCTTTGCAGATACTACGTAACATTCGCATTAAGCTAGCGGTGTTCAAACTTTAAATATTACGATCTCCGCTTTGAGGGCGTGATTTTCATCTTCTAGCGCTTTAACTTGAGCCGCTTGACTGTCGGTGTTGAACTTGCGCTCGTTCTGTTTCAGCATCAGCCGGTTGTTCGCCACTGTTATGTAATGATGACGATAAGGTTACAGGTCATGTGATATTATTACATAATGATTATTAATTTGTAATTTATTAAGCTTTACTTTATCAGCAAAATCAGTTTTAACTCGGTTATCAATTGACATTTAATTACACATATTTCAATTATTAGTATATTTATATATATATATAGTTATACACTATTAATATACATAATAGTATAGTTGAATAAACGCTCACATTGGCTTCTTCGTAGGGATATTTCGTTACATCATTTTAATACGTTATTTAATATATTATAATTTAGACAACTACTGGTACATAAGTTATAAAGGTCATTTGTTACGTCTTTAAATTATATTGAGAGTTTCACTCGACGAAAATAATGATTATGTTGTATTAATATAGAATTATATATAATTTCTATTGATTATAATAATTAGGAATTATATATAATTCTATATTAATATAACACTCATTATTTTCTTATATATAACGGTTAACATGATTTTTGGGTTCATTAATGTATTTTAGACTAGTTTTTTGCACTGATTATAAATATGTAATTATTTTTTCAGATCAGAACAAATTTTGTTTATTTCGTTTTATAAATTGTTGACAGATATTTCATATACATGTATTCATATTACTATTTAATATAGATGTATACTTGTACAAATATTACTATATACACTATATATTATATATATTATATTTAAAATACTGTATATATTATATTGTGCATTGTATATATATATATATATATATATATATATATATATTTATAGCCTTTATCACAAAATTAAGTTAAATCGATTGTTAATACTGATATGATATCCATTAATGCTATCCTATTAGTTCAATTACACATTAATAATTATGGATTAAATAATTGGATAAGGAAAGACATACTTTTACTGTTTACAACAAAGCTTTCCACATATTAGAGAAACTAAATTAATGCGGGAATTAATAATGGACCAACAATTAAGGAATTAATGAGCAACACTGATGTTGATTTGTGTATGAGAGATATTACATTAAGATCTTGGTTGACATTAAAGTCAATTATTTAACATTTTCTCCGAAAGCATAGAAATACAGAATATGTAAATATTGTGTGAATTACTTCTATGTTTTAGATATCTCGGTACTCATATATCAATGAGGATTCATTTTCTCAGCACACATCTAGACTATTGTCCTGCTAACTATGGTGACTATATTAGAGTTCAAGGAGCACGATTTCATCATGATATTTCGACAATGGAAGATAGATACTAAGGAAACGTAACTATTAATATACTAGAATATAGGATCTAGATAATTAGTGCTGGAGTCTAAAATGGGTTATAAAGGACGGTTCATATATACTAAAATAATTGTAATGATCTTTTAATTAATGGTTATTATATTATTAACAATGTAGATTATTATTTTGTACCAGTATAAATTAAAATATAACAAATATTATTGAAATAAATTTATTAATTTTCTTTATTTTTAGAATTTTTTGTGATTTTTATAAATATTTATAGTGAAATAAAAAAAAAACTTGATCTGATATGAAAAAACTAATTATATATTTGAAATCAGTGTGAAAAACTAGTCTAGAATCAGTTAACAGAACCCAGACTTCATAGAATTTTGTTCATTGTAATAAAATATTATGCTTATATATTATGAAAACATACAAAATGTAATGACATTTCACAGCTGCGACAATGATTAAGCATAAAGGAGTAATTGGAAACGTTATTAATCATAATCCCGTATAAATAATAACAACGTAGTTTGGATTCATCGCGTTTCAGTTTGAATATCGTATTTTGGCATTCTTCCATGGTTTTCAAATATTCATAGTTTTCCTGATCGTGATCTGTATATAATGTAAGTAGATATTAATACGTAGATATTAATAGTAGATATTAATAGTAGATATTAATCGTACGATATTATGCGATACGAAATCTAAGCATTTTTTACATGATAACAAAAACAAATAATGCAACTTTCCGACTATTCGGTACTCTCTATCATAGAGACTCTATGTGATAGTGTAAGACTACACACCCGCTATAGCTCTACGTTTAACACATGCGGTCCTATTAGAAATAATAACATTACATATAATAATAATAATAATAATTTTTTTTTCTGTTAAGGGGACGCGATACCATCGTTTGGTTTACATGTAAGATACGAAAAAATACTATTTTTAGAAATCTATTAACTCAAAAAATATTCACTTTTTTTTTTTATATTATATGTTGAAATTTATAAATGTTTACACATCTTTATGTTATACGTTTCTAAAAAAAATAATTGAAATATCTGATAAAAAATGTTAATTTTCCAACTAAATTGTTAATTACAATTTTTTAAATAAATATTTTTGACAAATAACTTTAATCGTACAGGTTTTATCTAGTTATATTGATAAAATGAAGAATAAATATTCAATTGTAAAAAAGTTAATACTAGTTATACATGTTAATACTGTTAAGTTAATACTGTCAGCATGATTGGTCACAAATAATTATTCTGAGTAAATCAAGTTTCAAATATAATATATGAATATAAACAATATGATTATACAGGTACAAATAATATAATATAAACAAAATGAATAATGTAATGAACATAATTTAAACACCATTTTAATGATAATATTTTAAATTTTATAATTTTACATTAAAACTACTACTACTACTACTACTACTACTACTACTACTACTACTACTACTACTACTACTACTACTACTACTACTACTACTACTACTACTACTACTACTACTACTACTACTACTACTACTACTACTACTACTACTATTACGACTACTACTACTACTACTACTACTACTACTACTACTACTACTACTACTACTACTACTACTACTACTACTACTACTACTACTACTACTACTACTACTACTACTACTACTACTACTACTACTACTACTACTGCTGCTGCTGCTGCTACTACTACTACTACTACTACTACTACTACTACTACTACTACTACTACTACTACTACTACTACTACTACTACTACTACTACTACTACTACTACTACTACTACTACTACTACTACTACTACTACTACTACTACTACTACTACTACTACTACTACTACTACTACTACTACTACTACTACTACTACTACTACTACTACTACTACTACTACTACTACTACTACTACTACTACTACTACTACTACTACTACTACTACTACTACTACTACTACTACTACTACTACTACTACTAATACTACTACTACTACTACTACTACTACTACTACTACTACTACTACTACTACTACTACTACTACTACTACTACTACTACTACTACTACTACTACTACTACTACTACTACTACTACTACTACTACTACTACTATTATAATTTAAATGTAAGATTGGTCAAGAGATGTCATCAGTACATTGTTAAGGGGGCATAGAATAGCTAATACAATTTGAATAATGTACATGTATGATGATAGGCAATACAATGCTCTCTATTCAAAGTGTCACAGTGCTCTCAGAAATCTATTCATTGAATCTGGCCTATTTCCATTGTATTATTTTTACAATACATATACTCAAAATGTAATAAAATCATATTTATAATATATAATATATTATATGTACATACAAAATAATTTTATTTATTTTTGTAATAATTCTATAGAATTTGTATATTTATAACCATTAATAATTATATTATAAAAATATAACATTATTTCACTCACCATACATATAGCAAAACAAAGTAGTATGATTATAATATTATTGTTTACAAAATTTGTATATTCACCTAGGTAGTGCAAAATAATGATTCCGAGTAAAACATATCTAAAATGAAATAAAGAACAAATATGCAAACAAATATAAAACTTATATAAAAACTGATATAACTGCTATTAATATCAAATAAAACTAAAATAATAATAATAATAACACTATAACAACTAATGTTTATCATGTCTGCAAACTATAAATAAATGTACATAATATATATGTAAATGCAAATAATAACTTAAATTGTAAAATGTATATTGAAAAATATAAAATATAAAGTTACAGAGATAATCATATTAAATGATTCCAGCTATTTCATTGGTTTATAATATCACATGATACAATGATAATCATAATAGTGATATAAATAAATAAAATAAACAATATAGTTTTAAAATTAATAAAATCTTCAATATATTATTAAATATATTATAAAAAAGGGGGGACGGGGGGGATATGTCCCCCCACTTTAAAATCTAGGGGGACTTCCTATGTATTGGCCCCCCTCTTTTACCACAACATTTATTTTGATTGGTTGGTCTCCTTTAAATACAAAATTGTTCCGGCGCTCCTACATATATGTAATAAATTAATATCATTGAATAAATCATTTTATTTATGTGGTTGCGTTTGCTTATTTCCACTATGCGACACCCCCTTGCGACACTGTACAGCCTCATTAACATTAATATAAATACTCGCTTACCCTTTTTGATGACGGACAATTCCTCACGTAACCTAGCTTCACTAGCATGGAATCCTTTCTTTATTACCTCTACGATTTCATCATGATGTTGTTCTTTATCCTGCAATAATGATATTATTTAATATTTACTTTTTGAAACCACGCGTATATATATATATGTGTATATATTAAATACAATACAAATAGCGGACAACAATGGACCCGTCAAGAAGTCGTAGACTTATACATGTTATAAATAACTGCGAAGGGCCCAAAGGACAATACAATACACATAGTAAACTACTAGAGAGCATGCGTATAGTATTGTAGGGAGATAGTAACGAATGCAAGTTATATATATGGGCAACCCCGAAGCTTCCTTCACTTATATATTCCCTTTGATTATCCTTATATACACATACATGTTTGAATGTATAATATTTAATTGCATTATTATTTACTTTGGTCAAACACCTCGAAAGTCAATTTGACTATTTTGTTTAGCCATTTATTGTTAAAAATCAAATTTGTTTGCAATAATAAATTATCCTTATCCTTATAGTACGTAATTAATATTTACGTTCTACAATTAAATTCGAATTCATAACGAGGTCGTTGATATTCTAATGTTCTCGATTACATTTTGTGATATTCTGCATATATGAGCGTTATGATTTCATTAGATTTTATATTTATTTATTTTACATAATAAATATTATTTCAAGTTATATTATATAATTATTAAAATGTTCACGGAATATTGATAATGTCGTAATATGATTTATTGTAACCATAATAGTCAAGTTACCAAACTGAAATTTACTTTGAAGTAAACGATATATATATAAAAATATTAAATAATAAATATTATATAAATATAAAAATAGTATTCGTCGATATTTAAAAATAATTCAATCCGACTGATAGCTTACAACAATTATGGCCAAATCTTCTAAGTTTGTTGATGCTTTAAATAAAACTAAAATTCCATTAACATTATCATATTATATATTTGTATTAAATATATTTATTTATATATAACCGTTTAGTAAATATCAAACGTGATAAGTTTATGTGTACGCTGTATTTAATTAATATTATAAAAAAGTATAGCCTATGCTGAATCAATATGTTAATTTAAATTATAAAATAATTAAACAATAAAAGAGACAAGGGGTTGTTGTTGGTTACTGTTATTGTTTTAGTTGAGTCCTTTCATCACATCCAGGAACTTAGATGAAGTTTTCACTCGTAACTATGTGGCTCTAATATGGCTTCGGGTGAGATGATTTTCTTCGTAATATCTTAAATTCAATGTGTGTTATTATGACTCATTTTTCATCTATCGAGAATATTGTAAATTATAATATCGAATAGAAGAAGGAAAAGCAGAGAATTTCATTGATACGTTGGTACCATGGTTGGTCGGTTTTTTTGAATCGGTTTTTTTGGTTCGGTTTTTTTGGTTTATTTGGTTTTTTTAACATTATAAAAGCGTTCAATCAAAAATAAGGAATCGATTAGGCAATGATAAGGCTGCAAAACTTGTTTTTTTTATTTCGAGAATTAAATTAATTATATTTCTATTAGAAATCATCTAATTATTATTATTATTATTTTTTAAATTATTATATTGTTACAATTTGTAACTTGTTATTTTATTGTGAGAATTATATTGATTATATTTCTATTAGAAATCATCTAATTATTATTATTATTATTTTTTAAATTATTATATTGTTACAATTTGTAACTTGTAATTTTATTGTGAGAATTATATTGATTATATTTCTAATTATTGTATTGTTATTTTTTTTAATTATTATTTTGTTACAATTTGTAACTATTTTTTTTATTATATTTTACTTTATAAATATATTTACTTCTTAAATATATTTTAATAAAATAATTTTATTAACATTTAATATTAATAATATATTATTGAAAATTTAATAATATATATATATATATAATTAATATATATAAATAATATTCATTAGTGTTGTATATTTTATACTTACTCTATATATGTATGTTTTGCACAGACATTTAATAATCTATCTAGGTATATATAATATTTTCTAATTAATAATCCGAACATTTAATTATAAAAAAACCAAAAAATCCAAAAAAACCAAATAAACCGGTATTTTTGGTTTTTTTAAAAAAACCAAAAAAACCGCCAACCCTGGTATGTACCAACTTGGTACATTGAACGTCACTACATAAACTAAGATTGGATAAATGTGACCTCACGAAGAGCAGTATTGGGCAGAGTGCGGCCGCACTATATAGTGCTGCTGCTGCCAATGCCGGTACTATTCGCTTATAAGAAGCAAGTTCTGAGTGATAAACGCAGCTGAATGTGCTAATATAATTTAATGTTATATAAAGTGCGAGTTCTATTTATATAGTATCTGGAGAGCTAGTGAGAGTATAGCTTTGATAGTTAATAGTTACCTAACACTGGCGAATAGATACATTAAGAATACATTAAACCAATCGTTAGGATGATGGTTAGGATGATGATTAGGATGAATGTGAAGATGATGCTGAAACATTAGAAATGATGCGGTAATTCCCGCGACCTAAATGAGAGATAGAGCGCCGCGCGGTCTATATTCTACACTGCTATATCCGTAATACAGGAAGTTCACATATGCGGGGTAGAGTTAATGCGGGCACATATACATGCACACACACATACACTCGCACACACACATACACCTAAATGAGAGATAGAGCGCCGCGCGGTCTATATTCTACACTGCTATATCCGTAATACACGAAGTTCACATATGCGGGGTAGAGTTAATGCGGGCACATATACATGCACACACACATACACTCGCACACACACATACACTCGCACACATACACACACACATACCTTCAGAGACTCGATGCAGCTTTTGCTGGATTTTTCTAATTCCATCGTTAACAGTTTACAATTCTCTTCGTGTTCTGTTCGGTATTCACGCGATGTTATATACTTATTATGTCATTATTTAGATAATAATGTCATTATTTAGATAATAATAGAATCGGTTAGTCGTATCGTGAAACCCTTTAGAAGAAATAATATGCATACTATTGTATTCATATTTATGTATTATGTACTACAAAAAAAACTTAAATAAATAATAATTATTATAACGGCAATAACAACAAAAAGTGAAAATATTCTATATTATTATGAAGCACTTTAGGAAGAAAAAGTAAATTATAAACTAGATAACGAAAACAAACAATATTCTCCAAATAAATATTATTATTATTAATATCTAGGTCACTAGGTCAATGCGTAATCGATCATTGCATTGACCTACATCTATTATCGCGGTATAGCGGCTCTATATTTATCTCAATTTATTTAAATTTAACATATTTTTTTAATATGAATTTACGAAATACAGATAAGGAGTTACTTTTCAAATAATTATGATTATTATTAAAATATTGTTAAAAATAAATAATTTTTTTTTAATATTTGCGTTATAAAAAAAGTATGAATTTTTATAAAATATTAATAAACTCACCATATAATTCATGCAATTTATTTGTACCATATAAATACGTATGCTAATTTATCAAACATATATGTATGTGTATATGATATAGTATTAAGTTAATACTATTTTTTAGTTAAACCACAATATTTAAAGAAAAAAAATGATACCTAAACAAAATTACAAAATAATAATAGAAAAAATATTAAAATCACAGAAATGCCTGAAACAATTTTGTAAAAATATTTTAATAATAATTTTTGATTATTATTATATACTTAATTCTTTTTTGTTAATGTTATTAGATGTTAGGAAAACTTCATTTTTAATATTTTACATATTCATTTTCCTATCTACCAATGATACCTTTCAGGACTGGTGCCTACAAAATACTCCAAAAATAACAATGTATATTCACTTTTTTATGTTTTATTCATTTTAAACTTAAACTATTTCCAATGTTAATTTTAAATCTATGAAAGTATGTAATGAAAACAATTATGAAAACTAGTAAAATGACAACTCTTATTGTACATTAGGGTAGCCAGTTTTTGAAAGTTTTGCTATCTCGCTCACAGTAATCATAAATGTCATAATAAACATATTTGTGAAGTTTCATCAACAAATATTTAATATTGGTAAAACGAAAGCACTTTAATGAAGAAATATTTGCATTTATTTTACAATGTAAATTTCTATAAATAGAAATTTTTCTTTATGTATTTTATATATTTGTGCAAGTGTGCATTGTCATAAAAATAAAATATTTGGAAAATACGCGTGAATATATTATAATATTAATAAAATAATAAATTATTTAAAAATTTCAAATTAATTTTATTTTTTTTAATTTTTTAATTAATGTAATTTATTTGTATAAACGACTATTTTTTTGATAAATTATATTAATTAAGGATCAAACTTTGTTGTGAGCCTTAATTGATATTTATGAGGTATAATAAAAAAAAAATATTTATTTTTCTAACAAAAAAATGTTACTACTAGTTTACCCCAAAATTTATTTTGTGTTAAAATGATCAATATATGCTATTTTTATATCAATACTTATAATTTTATATTCATATAATGATGATAGATATATATAATATAGTTTTTTTTTATATTATTCCATTGATAATTTTTTTTTTCGATTTAGACAAATTTTAAAAATTAAATTAAAATTTCCATGGATCGATTTAATTATTAAAAAAACAAATTTTTTTAACAAATTTTGTCTTTCATATATCTTTAATTTAAATTTTTTCGTAAATTTTCAATGTTAATTCTTATCTATTTTTGAAAATGGTTTCGTTTTCTGTATTTTTGTCAGTTTTTAATTTTATTTTAAATCTAGAATGATTAATAGAAGTTATTCCGAGCGAGATGGCACTTTTATATGAAGGTAACTAAAAAAGTGTACAATGTACTCTATAATGTACACTTCTCAATATTCTGTTTCCACTATTATAAGCATATCTACGCTTCATGTGTATTATATATATAAGATATAGCTTAAATATATACACACGAATTGCATATATGAACGAATATATTTTATTGTATCGGCTCTCAATATAAGTATAGATACTATTAATAACTGCTATCTTTACTATCATATAACAGTAATAAAGGCCTAAATCTCTATGCAAACTAAGAAGAAGTTATATATGTATCATTGATTTAGCATTAAGATTATTAAACCACTTTCGATGAATACCTAGATTAGTATAATTGCACGCATGGAGCGTATGGAAACCTTGATTTAGCGATACTATCTTCTCTTTACCTTCGTGTAATTCTGTCTCCAGATTCAGTATTTTAGAATCTTTTTCCTTAATTCTGAATAAATAGAATTCTCAATATAAATATTTTGTATATAATATATACTATATATATATATATATATATATATATATCACCTTTTGTATATGATAAATTTGATACTTATAAATATACTATTCATTTTATTTACTAACATTTAATTAATTATAATAGTTTGACAATTATATTAAAATATATTTTTCATTATATTAAATAGGTTTGTATTTAAATAGGTTTGTATTTTAATTATGCGTAAATAATGGAAGATAAACTCCCATACATCAGTTATGTTCAACTGTAATACACGTCTAATACACCTTTAACCGTTATGATACTAATCATGCATATAACATAACGGTACCATTATTATATTGATCAGTAATTTACAAAATATACAATATTGCATACTATAATACTTAACGTAGATCGTATAATGTAGATCATTAAATTAGTTTGAAAATGTATATTTATTTATTTAAAAATAATTAAACATCATCGACAAATAATATATTATATCGAGTTAGGTTTTACTCGATACCGCATTTTAAATAGTAGTCTAGGTAAACTTAAAGCTATAATTAATTGTATTTCTATGGCATATGTAAATCAATAAAGTTAATACATTTATTTATTTTTTATTATTATTTTTGTCTCCTGTTTTATGTCATTTTGAATATCTATTTTCTATATTCAATAAATTATATTATTATTATTATTATAACGATGTGATTTTGTAGCGTGGACAGATGTGCAACGTAGACTACATGATGTACCAACTGACTGTTCATCTGTCCATCTGACCAACTGTTCTGCTCATAGAGCTAGAGATAAATAGAGTAGTAAACAAGGTATCTGACATGCGGAAAGCGTCAATCTAATTTGGTCACCGCAGATTTGACCAATTTTATTTTTTAATTTGTAGCTAGAATAAAATGATGTATACCATCGGAAAGAGGGTAAAAAAGTAATATAAGTTTCATGTTTTTTGATAATTAATAATAAAAAAGTTACGATCAAAAGAATATTATATTTTATTATTCGGTCGCCGCGAGATGGCTGATGTTTTATTTCCGCTTTCCTCATCGGCTTACACGCTGCCAGGCATTGAGTATTACCAACACTCTATTACCTCTCTCTAGTTCTACGGTCCCGCTACGCAATCACACCCTGTACGATAACGGTACAACGATGATAAGCTAGCGCTGCTACCTATCTTTATACCCGTTGACGGGTTCGCCGATGAGATGGAGGAGACGACGCGACGCGAACTCCAGCCTCATGGAAAGGGCTCGGAGTTTTTCTTCGAATAGCTCGCCGACACTCGCTACGATTGTCTCGTGAAATTTATTCTGACTGTGGAGTTGTTATATCTTTAATATATGCAGTTATGTATATATATGATGACTTGGACATACATACATATATATAGACTTATATATACAATTATTTATATTCGTATACACTTATGCGTAAATTTCGATTCCATCTCGCTATTGTAGTAAATATTGATTTTAATATAAAACATAATAATACGTAAAAGTAAAAATAATCCTAAAATACCTACCAATTAAAAATGAATATATAATTAATATTAAATGTATCTGAAGGTATAATACTTGATTGTGGTGTAGCATTTGTTTTAATTAGTCATCAACAATTACATTACTTTAAGACATTAACAAATAAACCAAAACTTTAAAATGATGTATACTTCGTTAAAAGTTAACCGTAACTTGATAAGTGCCTTATTTAGGCATAGTAAACATAATCCTGTACAAACAAATAATACACAGTATTATATAATATGTATTACACACAAAACTTTAGAAGTTATATCTCTAATTTTTGTTTACACGATTTATAATATTTGGGATATTCCATGAGGTTTTTGTTATAAGTGCATTGAAGCTATATATCTATATTTTCAGAAGTACTTATATAACGTCGACTATATATTATATAAAAACTCTGATTTTGTTATTTTAGTTACAGTCGAACGATGTAATTATATATACATCATTTTAAAGATAATGAATTATATTTAATATTATAAAGTAAAATAATGATTGATAAAAAAGGACAACGAATACTTAAGGGATTCAATTCAATTCGGTGGAAACCTATTCACTATCATTGATACGACTGAATATAACTTATCACACTAACGGTGTTATAACGTATATTGATAATTCAGTATTGACGGAACAGGAAATAAAGGATAAGTATGGGATAGGGCAGGAAGTATGGGATAGGGCATGACGTATGGGATAGGGCAGGAAGTATGGGATAGAGCAGGATAAGTATGGGATAGAGCATGGAGTATTGGATAGGGTCGGAAGTAATGGATAATGCAGGGAGTATGGGATAGAACAGGAGTTGGTGATAGAGCAGGACAATAGTATGGGACAGGGTCGGAAGTAAGAGATAATGTAAACTTTTCGACTAGCTGAAGGACCACGATAAGACGGTTGTCTCTGGTCTCGTGTTGTTCGCAGTAAGATGTGGACACCAGTATCATCTCTTCAAGTTTCTCTTGTAATATCTGCGGGAGAGCGAGTTATATGTGTGCTTGTGTTCTTCGTATTAATCTATTCGCTTTAATATAGTGTATATATATATATATAGTTTATAATATATATAGTTTACAGGGTTGTTGGTTGTTTTACGGTTTATTTGGTTTTTATGGTTTATTGGTTTTTTTGTGAAGAATATTTGTTTTTTTATTTATTAAATAATTATTATTGTTATATTAAATGTTATTTGTAATAAATACTTCTAAAGATATATGATTATTATTAGATATTCTGTGTATATTATATTAAAAAGTATTGTAGTATAATTTATACAAAGATTCAGTAAATTCTATCAAAATTATATTTTTCTTTCGACCAGGCTTGTTTATAAAATGAATAAATTTATATAATACATATAACCTATACAATTATTAATAATATTGATAGGGTTGTTGATTTTTGTTGTTTTTGTTTTTATTTTTTGGTTTTTTTAATAACGATTAAAACCAACAACACTTTCTTATATAATTTAAAATTATGAGTTATAATTTATATAATATATGTTATCTCGCGTGAAAAATATGTTATCCACGGAGAATGAGAGTACTCGTCAGGTTGTATTTAATTATAGGAAGAACAGATATGTTTGGGATACCTATATAAGGTTTATTTAGTTTATTAAAATAACGGAAAGTAAAATAGTATGATCAAGTATGTCAAGGGTTCTAGTGTAATCACTTTCGAGTGTAGTGACCCAATTGCTTTTATAACAAGAAACAAACTCACACCAAAACAAGAATAATACCATTTTTTGAGTTTGTATTTGAATTAGTTCGATTTAAGGTTAATGTTTAAAATAACAGCCTTCTAACAATGGCATTGATATAAAGAAAGTATTTCTTTACATCTATGGTTAATGGTTACATTAATGGCATATAAATACATTTATGTCAAATTAACATTGTCAATATACATTTCTATAGAGATAGTTGACAATAGCAAGTTCATGGAATAAACCAGAGTTTTGGAAATATAATAATATATGTATATATACATATAATATATATTAAGATATATGATATAGAGTATACAATACTTCGTGATATCGTATATAATTATACGAATATATATATTTTAGTTAATTCAGTTATAAACCAGTCCCACTATACTGTATACTACGTAGTTACCATACTACATATATATATGTCAATAAGTTTATATATAAAAATAAAAAAAAAACAAAATAAACCATGTTTTTTTGATCAAAAAAACCAAAAATACCGTCAAAAAAATCTAACCAAAAAAACAGAACAACCCTGATAGTTTATAATATATATATATATAGTTTATAATATATATTATATATATATATAAATATAATAAACTCTTTTCTGAATAGTGATTAATTTGACTTCTGCTTTTTTCTCTTCGTAAGATTTTTGAAGAATTAACGCGCTATCCTTACTCTTCAACAACTTCGCTTCAAACTCCGACATCTGTGAGTAGTCAATTAAGTCTCAATAATGATTGAAAGATGAAGACATGATTATATACATCATATTTTCACAAGTTAATATTAATATATATATGAATTATTTCATATCGCCATAGCGTAGATTAAATTCCTGACAGTTATATTATAGACATTTTCAGATATAAACTCGGTACTTAATAAAATACTTCTATTGAAATTATAATAATTTTATAAAGGCGTTAATATCAATCAATCGTTATGTTAGAGTTGTTCAATTGTTGCTTTACGGCACCATATAGTGCGATGGCCACTAGTACATGCTTTACATTGAAGTGCTATTGATATAGTACAGAGAGAGAGAGATAGTGCAAGTATAGATATGATAGTTAATCTTTGCCTAACATTGTGCATATTGATATGCTATACCACTAAGCTATACTATTCGTATAATTGCTGTATATCAAGCTAAATCTTATTATAAAACTAAGAATTAACTAAGAAGTAACTTAGGAGTAACTTTGGAGTAACTAAGAAATACCTAATAAGTAACTAAGAAGTAACTTGGAGTAACTTAGAAATACCTAAAAAGTAAATAACACGTAACTTATGATTAACTATTACATTAGTAAGAAGTAACTAATAAGTAACCTAAAAATAACAAAGGAGTAACTTAGGAATAACTAAAGAGTAACTAAGGAGTTACTAACTACTAATGTACTGACCATTAATTCGTGACCTTTTTGTAAATCTTCTTTGGAGAGGTTTGCACTCTTCAATTGAACCATGAGTGGGTAAACCTTATCCCTCCACCTAAGTTAAGATAGCGAGATGTTGAAGTACGAGTGGGTTGAAAGAGGGTGAGGGGTAGTTGTGAATTATGGTGAGTGAGAATGAGTGTAGGGTAAATCAGTAATTTAATGATGAATTAGTTATCATGAAAAATAAAACATTATCAAATGGATTTCAAATAAGATCAAAAATTATGTTAATTTCAGAATAAATCCAATATTTATGTCAATTTCAAAATAAGATCAAGATATATATATGTCAAATTTCTAAATATGATCAAACTTTATGCCTATATCTGAAGAGTTATCATTGCTCTCCAGGACACGAATGATTTCTATCTGTGATGCCACTTTTGCAGTTTCCAAGACCAGCGTCGCTTTTAGTTCGTCTATTTCATTACGATTCGCAGAACTCTAAAAGTTTAACTTACGATAAACCAAATGCGTATTGTATTGAAATACTATTATTATTTTATGATAATTAACATATCACATATCCCTACTTTAATGAAATTGTATGTAATGATAATTCAGTTTTAAAAAAGTATATTCAACTATGCTCATTATAATATAAAATGAATTCCTCAAATATTATTATTTGATTATTAAATGTAATAAAATTATTTATAAGATTATTAATTTATTTATTCAGTTTAAACCTAATTTTTTTAATAAACACTTATTATATTTTAATTAAATTTAAATGTTTAAAAGAATATATATATATCATGTTAATTAAAATCATGTTTGATACTTTTGAATATGATAAATGTTAAGTTATTTTATAGTAATAGTTTATCAAATATAAATTATATTCAAACTATTGTATAGATCCAAAGTCTAATTTGTTAGTATATGTATATACATATATATATATATATATATATATATATAGTATATATCATATACCTGAGAAACTATTTAATACATTTTTACGATATACATTATTAATTAATAATTTAGTATAACTATAAGTCTAGGTGTCCGAGTATTAAGATGAACACAGATATATAGTAACAGGGGGGGGGGTGTGATCACGCGATAGGGTGAAGGGTACCTCTTTGACGTAGGCTTGTACTTCTGAATTGAGGAGTTCAAGTGACTTCACGGATTCGACTGACTGTCCGGTGTAAACACTGAGTCTTTGTATGTCCTCATTGTTTGCGTCGCGTTCCTTTGTTCTTTCTCTGTTTATAATAATAAATAATAATATATAAGTTATTGAATATAGAAAATAGATATTCAAAATGACATAAAACAGGAGACAAAACTAATAATCAAAAATAAATAAATGTATTAACGTTATTGATTTACATACGCCCTAAGCATTTATAAGTTATTAATCGTAGTATGTCGACTACTGGATAAGTTGTTATTATTAGTTATATTATGTAGTTACGATATTATAATGCGTAATTTATTAGCATATATTATTTATAAATTGAATACAACTAATTGGGGATATAAATTACTTTTATTATATATAATATATCTGATCTATTTTAGATATTTACTATTAGAAATGTTGATAATAATTAAATCAACTTTCTTGTGAGAATTACTCAATTTTTAAATACGTCTATATTTTATAAATTCATTAAATTTAAATTTAACAATTATATATTTATACCTCATGAATATTATAATGTATAATACATATATTTATATATACTAAATAAATTATTACATTTCAAATATATTGTGTTTCTAATTATAAGATTTTTTCTAAATTATAAATTATTTACTTATTTAAAAAAATATATAACCGTATTTATAAATTTGATTTCAAACTATTAATATTATATAGCTATTAAACTTGTAAATATTATATTTATTTATAGAAAATGTTGTATTAATGCTATATAAAATAATCTCAGAGCTAGTTTTAGTTCATGCATAAAGTATATGGTTAAAATTCCTATAAAAGGTTCGCAAATTTAAAATTTTAAAACTAAATATATTCTATAAACAAGAATAGAAATAAGACAACTTCCAATATATAAATAATGCTATTTATAAGACCATAGAGATATGTTGTAATATCTTTCATAGGAGTTATGGAAATTAGATGAAATTGTATCTAATAACAATATGGATATAATGTTTTATTAAAGCCGCTCTCATATTAAGGTATACATATTTTAACGAGAGCCGATCATTTATTTATAAACAATTATATAAGATCACTTCTAAATATTATATTAACACTTATTTTATTGGTTAAGATGGGGCTTGAATTCGCATCCTACTGTTTATGTGGCTGATGCCACAAAATTAATAATATTAATTTAATATATTATATGGAAGTATAAAACTTATGATTATTTAATATGAAGTTATAAGCATTTAAATTACCATTTATGAATGAGTAATTAATTTAAAATTTGATTATTTTCAAAAATTAAAATGTCATTAATCTACTGAATTGTATTTAAGTAATACAATTATTATTTAATAAAATCACTTTTAATGTTTATATGTCTATAACTTATAATAATAAATATTAAATACACTATTTATTTATGGAAATATAAATAATATTCTTACTAAATAATATCCTATTAATTTTTGTATCCATATATGTATATCCATATTATTTATATCAACTAACTTATATTAAACTAAACTTAAAATAACTTAAATTAAAATTGTAATTGATTCAAATTTTATAGTATATATTTGTATTTAAAATTTATGAATAAATATCTATTCATATTAGTTAACCCTGTGAATCCCAGCAATTTTTAATAAAATGTGAAAATAATCTATATTTAATAAAAAGTGTACGCACCTTTTTACAAAATGATTATTCGTATTCAAATATTGATAATTATATATAACAAGTTATATTTATTTTATAAAGTATAAGATATATTATATAAATCTGAAAAAAAAAAATTGGATTTGAATTATTATTAGTAATATTATACTTAATTAATTATAATAATTATAATTAATTGTTAATTAAAAATAGTTTCATATTTCAAATAAATAAATACTCCATAAAATATTATAATATACATAAATATTCTAATAGATAAAATGTTTATAATATATGTTATGTAACATATGTGTCTAAACAATCGTGTCTGATTGTTTAGTGTGAATGCGGCTTAAAAGTAAACAAAATAAAAACAATATAGAAATCATCATTAACATCTTTAACTGTTATTTCTATAAAAACCTATGATTATAATATAATATATATATATATAACTGGCGACAACAACAAATATGCTATATTATTTTCTAGACCTTTCGAGGAAAAAACATGTTTGTATTATACACCAGAAAAAGAAACACGACAAAATTCTTCACATAAATATTATTATTATTATTATTATTATTATTATTATTATTATTATACAATATTTGTGACGAGTTGATTAATACAGTTGTTCACGGATGCCGTCCGTAATAATAACGCGGGTTACAAACATGAGTTTGCCTTCGAGGTCGTCGACCTTCAGCCCTTGATCGCGGATCGTATCGCGGTACTCGTTGTTACGAAGCGAGAGAGCCTGGTTCAGCAGTTTCAAGGTCGCGATGTCTTCATCCGCCGTCTGTTCACTCGTTCCGATGAAATAGTTTCGTATAAATATATAATTATATTTATTCGTATTTATGGTTTGTAAAATGTGTTTACCAATATTCAAATTTGTAATATTTTATAAGAAGTTATAGTAATGAACAAGCAGCATAACGATATAACGAATGATCAATTTTCATATTGGAATTAATACTAATTTATGTAATAACTATATATATATATATATATAATCTAGATAAACAAGGCACGAATACTGGTAAAGTATTGATATATATAACTGATATTACTGGCATTTATGTAACCTGTTTGGTGGTAGTTTCATCGCCATCTGTTCTCGATGAATCCGCTTCACGTGTATCACCCGAACCACTAAAGAGAGATAAGTTGTTGTAATGTAGGTGTCTCGTAATGTACGTGTCTAGTAATGTACATGTCTCGTAAAGAGATAGAAATGTTACGTTATTTTATTCTATAGTGAATTTAATTTGATTAATGATTTTTAATAATATATTTTAATTAAATAGATTCAAATCTTTTGTATTGTTAATAGATATTATAACTTTTATCGTTCAATTTACAACTACCAGTTAGAGTTATCATAAACTGGCAAAATAATAATTATTAAGCCGATTTCGCAGCAAAAAATACAGCCCATATCGGCCTGATTAGTCGAACATCAAAATCGGCCATTTTATGTATCAGGCAAGTTGACGCAAGCCTTATCCGTTCATTTTGATATAAATTACATATTATCAAATCTTAAATCTTGATTTAGCTGATATCTAATACATTTTTTAAAATGAATAATATGAAAAATATGCTTTAACATTTTTTTAAAAAGTTGGGATCGGTTATAAACAGGGTTGGCGGTTTTTATGGTTTTTTAAGGGTTTTTTTATAATTAAATGTTAAGATTATTAATTAGAAAATATTATATATACCTAGATAGATTATTAAATGTCTGTGCAAAACATACATATATAGAGTAAGTATAAAATATACAACACTAATGAATATTATTTATATATATTAATTATATATATATATATATATATATTATTAAATTTTCAATAATATATTATTATTATTAAATGTTAATAAAATTATTTTATTAAAATATATTTATTATAAAAATAAAGTAAAATATAATACAAAAAATAGTTACAAATTGTAACAAAATAATAATTAAAAAAAATAACAATACAGTAATTAGAAATATAATCAATATAATTCTAGCAATAAAATAACAAGTTACAAATTGTAACAATATAATAATTTAAAAAATAATAATAATAATAATTAGATGATTTCTAATAGAAATATAATCAATTTAATACTCGAAATAAAAAAACAAGTTTTACAGCTTTATCATTGCCTAATCGATTCCTTATTTTGATTGAACGCTTTTATAATGTTAAAAAAACCAAATAAACCAAAAAAACCAATGGTTTTTTTGATCAAAAAAACCGTTAAAAAAACCGAACCAAAAAAAACAACCAACCCTGCTTACTAGTAAGTAGGAGCTCCTACGTTAACATGTCAATATTTAATGAAATATAATATAATTTAAATCATAAATTGAAAAATTAACTAATTTATTATTCAAGACTACGTATTATGATCATTAAAAACAACTTATTTATAATTTATTATAAAGCGAACAAAATAAAACCACCAAAGAAAGACACCAGGTTAGTACGAAATGAAAATGAAGGATTTTTGTTTCTATCAGCTAGACGATTAAATCAAGATCCGATTGAAAATCATTGTTCTCAGATTTGGGCTAGAGGAGGTATCAACGTTAATCTAAATTCACAGCAACTGAGAATCATACTACGTGAACTATGTTATGAACAATTAATAATTAACAATATTGGAAGTAACTGTTTAGATGATAAGGCTAATTATTTATTCAATACTAGCAGACTCTTTTTTCCCAATCAAGGGCTAACGCTCCTTGAATAAGGGTTACTTTAGTAGTTACTTTATTACTAAAAGAACTTTTTTACTAAAAATAACCTACACAAATAAAACTTAACCCAACCAAACCACGCCTGTGGAAAAAACAATATAAATAAATATGCTTTTATAGGTTCACTCAGGAAGTAATGCAGCTAAAAAAAACTACAAAAATTAATGATTACCAATATTGGAAGCAACTGTTTAGATGATAAGGCTAATTATTTATTCAATATAAATTCGATGCCTATTCATGTACAAAGTGTAGAATCTAATAACTTAACAGATTAGTTTATATAGATTTATAAATTATTTATATATAATTTATAGATTAGATACTATTAGAAGATCCTGTTAGTATGATAGATTATTAAATAATAGAAGTTATAATTATATTTATTATTACAGACGTTATCGATTGAATCATTCTCAATTGAAGAGAAAAATATACTATCATATATATCGGTATATATTTCAATAAAGTTATTAAATATATGTATTACTTGTGGATCAACACTAATAGATAAAAATATAAATTATAATATAGATCATGCATATATCAATGAGAAATTACAAAATTGTTAGTTTTTAGAAAATCATATGCAATTTTAGCTATACTTTGTATATAATAACCATGTAAGAATATATTTATAGGATTTATAAATTCATGTAATTATATATGAATTGACAAACTATACCGTGTATAATTAATTTATATATAATATATGTTGTCGGCTTTATTTATCTGCTCTTATTCTATATTTTACAATGAATATATTTATATAACTTAAATTTGTTCTTCTTCTTAAATCTAATTTGCTATACTTGTTCTATAAATTGCACCTTTACTAACACTATATATTTAAACGTGGTTCTAATATTATTAACTTGTTCTATAAATAATTTTCTGGCTAATATAATACATAATATATGTTGTCGGCTTTATTTATTATAACTTATTCTATATTCTATGCATATATTTCTATAACTTAAATTCTAATAATTTCTATACTATATCTAGATCTAATTTTCTAGAATTTTCTTTACATGTTCTATATTTTATTCTTTTAAAATTCTATTTATATATTACTAATGTATATATTATTTTATAAAGGTAATGACATATGTACACCAAGTACTCAATTAAATAAGTATATTAAAAACATCGAAATCATATTTAAAGCAAGTATTTTAAATTTAATATATTATAAAAAATTAAAATATGTACTCGTCAATAATATTTTATCTAAATGTGAATTATATATATTAAATAGTTCATGTACTTGTGAAATGTCCAAACGTATCGTTGTTCTATATGTAAATATAAGGCTATATAATCATTTAAAAAATATAAACCATACTTTACGTGATAATAATATAATTAGAAAATTGAAAATTCACTCTTATAAATAACTATTTTATATGTAATATATTACTTTTGTTTTATACTTTATTTAAAATATAAATAAATCATGAATATATTACTAAATATGTATGCTCTTATATATTATATATTTATTTATTTTTATATATTTTTATATATATATATATTCAGCTTTATAATTAATAAAATTATTTTAAATAATTTAAATCATTTTTTTTAATATATTTATAAGCAATGCTTACATTATATAGTTATGAATAAATACTTATTATATATATTTGATAAATTAAATAAAGTTAATAAGAGTAATTTAATACATATGTTAATGTGATGTATGCCAATATAAATGATATTATAACATTTAACAATGTTGTATTATTTAAAATAATTAAATTGGATTGAAAATATAAATGAAAAACATCACATATATAATATATTGTTCAAATTGTGTATTGATAAAGTGCATAACATATAATAACATTAATTTAATTTATATTCTGAATAAAAATCATTAATTTTAGTAATTATCTTGCATATAAACTGCTTTTATTACAAGAAGACGTCAATTGTTTGTATATAAATATGTCAATTTATTTAATATTTTATTTCAATACATTTATAATCAATGCTTACATTATATATTTATGAATAAATACTTATTATATGTATTTGATAAATTAAATAAAGTTAATAAGAGTTATTAAATAAATATGTTAATGTAATATATGCCTATATAAATCATATTTATAACATTTAATAACGTTGTATTATTAAAAATAACTAAAAAATATTTAAAATATAAACGATTAAACATCAAATTTATTATATATTATTCATATTGTATATTTATAAAGTGAACTAAATATTATAACTTAACTTTACCTTACATTCTGAATAATAATCCTCAAGTTTGATAAGTATATCGTAGATAAATGACTATTATTACAAGAAAACGATAAATATTTGTATTTAAATATATTACTATTTCAAAAAAAAAAAATTCCTCACATAGGTGGCGCAACTAAAATTATAATCACATGATCGTTTTATCATAGACGTGTAAGTAGATACGAGTGTCCTATCCCCTCCCTGGTAATATATATAATATATATATATATATATATATTATGTGTTAAATATGAATATAATATGTACATATATATATATATAGAACAAAACACAATAAGTTATATTTAGACTGTGAATATTATGGTCATACGTATATTGAACTACATTACACTATATTATTTAAACTCAGAGATTTATTTTAGTAATCATATGTTAACTTACTATTCTTCATTAACAATACTATATTTGCAAACATACACATGTATAGGGTGTACCCTATATACCCTGCTTAACTATAATTAAGCATATAGCATGCTATATTCTGATAAGTGATACCCGCTTAATAATATGTATACATATATTCTGACTACAGTAAAACAAAAGAGATATGGAGTTAAATACACAATACACCTGTGACCAGTAATGTGTATTATAGTGATCATAGATTGTGACCAAATAGTAATAATCTAAATCAGGGTTGATTCGGTTTTTAAAATTGGTTTTTTCAAATGGGTTTTTACGTCGGTTTTTACGGTTTTTTCAAGTTGTAAAAACCATGGTTTTTATGGTTTTTACGGTTTTTAACAAATTAATTTAACTTTTAAATTATAAGTTATAATTGCCTACATATATGTTATATCAGTGAGTGGGTAGGACACTGATCTAATTACATTTACATGCCTATAGGCATGTAAGTATACGTATACGTATCGTATACGATACAATGATTATGTGATAACAAATTTAATTACGCCACCATTAGGCAGAATATTCTAATTATGAATTATTTATATATTGAAATGTAAAAATATATCGTTTTTATGATAATACATTATAATTAATTATAGTTATTTATATGTAATAGCCAAATATTACCAAACTTAATCATTTTACTAAATAATATGAAGTAAAGCACTGCTTTAAAAGAAGGGTTGATTCGGTTTTAAAATTGGTTTTTTCAAATTGGTTTTTTTATGGTTTTTACGGTTTTTAACAAATTAATTTAACTTTTAAATTATAGTTTTTATGATAATACATTATTATTAATAATAGTTATTTATATGTAATAGCCAAATATTACCAAACTTAAGTAAAGTACTATTTTAGACTACAATTTTTAGTATATTGTAACGGTTACCAGACACTGTAGGCGGTGATTTCAAAAGGGGTGGGACTATGGGTGTGGCTATAGCCGAAATACTCTAAACGCAAATAAAATAACTATAATATTTTTAACTATTATATTATCAAATTAAATGTTATAAATATGAATCAAAAATATAATATCAAATGTAATCATATTATATAATTACATTTGATATTATATTTTTATTTAAATAGCTATACAAATGATATCTATTCATTTATAATTATTTAACAATAATGGTTTTTAACTGAGGAACTTATTAAATTTATTATAATGTTGAATAATAATTATGTTCCATTATGTGATGTCTATATATTTAAAATTATAATGAAAATAAAACAATTTAGTTAATTTTTTGTTATGAAAAAATTATAATTTGTACTTGTTTATTTTGAAAATATCATAAAAACCAGATAAAAATCGATAAAAACCGATAAAAACCAGGTATTTTGGTTTTTACTTAAAAACCGTAAAAAACCATCAACCCTGTTATTGATTCAAGACCACTTTAATTACATATAGCTAATAATCTATTTTATGATAACAATAATATAATAGTATTAAATAATATTTGATAGGCTTGATAATATTTAATATTTTTTTTTAATATATATAATATACTCGTAACAATCAACAATAATATATTCTACGATTCCAACTCTTCCATTATGTGATGTCTATATATTTAAAATTATAATGAAAATAATACAATTTAGTTAATTTTTTGTTATGAAAAAATTATAATTTGTACTTGTTTGTATTGTAAAAACCGTAAAAACCATAAAAACCGATAAAACCCGATAAAAACCGTTAAAAACCATAAAAACCGATAAAAACCGGGTTTTTTGGTTTTTACGTAAAAACCGAAAAAACCATCAACCCTGATCTAAATATAACTTTTAGGTGTATGAATCATACAGTATATATATTCTATATATATATATATATATATATATTCATTAATGTAATTTCTTCGTATCTATTATATGATTTACATATACTATTACATTAATATATATATATATATATATATATATATATATATATATTAATGTAAATGCATTGTATCTATTATATTATTTACATATATTATTGACAATAATTTATTATATATGTATATTATATACATGAATTATATATACATATACTATATACATTCTACATAACACATATCTATAACTATCATATATCTAAATCGTAACTCTCCCTCACCAACGCACCACGCCTCCTCTCCTCCACGCCACGCCTCCGCGAAATTTCTAAACAAAATTGCCGTTAGTCCGTTGCAACCATTATTTAATAATTTAATAATAATTTATTATTATGATAAATTTTATCATACAAATACTCTATTTGGCTATTTGTTAGTCTATATAAATATACATGAATTTAACTGTTTATAATTGTATAATTTAAACTTTACAAAATGTAATAATATAGAATATATTAACCTTTGAAAATGAGCATGTTTATTTGATTTTACTTTAGAGATAGGTTGACTGTTTTCATTGGAAACGGTAATATCTTCAAAACATGACGGAGGTAATAATTCAGTTATGTTAATTCTATCAGAATCTGGATAGTTTGTAGCAAGCGATTTAAAATTATTCATTTTATTTTATATATAATTAAAAAACAGTTATATCCAAAGATTAATAGTATATATGCTTAGTATATATAAATTATTGTAAATATATATTTATTTTAAATTTGAGAATAAACAAAGCGGGGAATAAAGAAATTCCGTAATCTTTGTATTATATAAAACGGGTGTAATGAAAATTTCCAAATAATTTAATTTTGTCAAAATTCATGGAAATAAAACTTTAACTTTTACATTAACTAATACATTAACAAGTTAAATGAGTATCAATATTAATAATTATTGTCATTATTACAAAGGATATATTTTAATATTTACGAATATTTTGTGAAACTTTGTTGTTACGCTTAATTATATTTGATTTTATTTCGTTATAGATCATCATGATTCAATAGTACCATGGCCTCCTTTAGCTTCAGGAAGCTAAAGGATGCCATGATAGTACCCATTTGAGTATTATATAATTTACATGCATATGAATATAACAGTTTATTTAACTATATATATGTGTATTTATGTTAACTGTATGCCTATACAATTACATTTATTGAAAAAAATATATATATATATATTTATCTTATTATATTTTATATAAATATAATATCAATAAATCATTATATCTACACACATTTATAAATAGCAAGTACATGTTAATATACCATTATTATAAATAATGTTATTTAACTATATCATAAAATAATTTAAATGGTATCATCTCAGATACAGTATTTAATATATACATTTGGATGACAAACACTCCAATGCATAGCTATTCGCATTAATGTGTATGACCCATTTACTTGTATTGGGCAATACGATTGAATCAATGGACTTGTATTGCCCATCAATATAAAGAAACCTTACTTTATATCAATGATTGATATAAAGTAAGGTTTCTTTATGTTGACAAGACCTCCTATAACCTCAGGCCCGAACACTGAATACACAAAATATTAATTTTAAAACAAAGAGGCCCGTTTTTGCCTTCATTTATTACTTCTTTTATACGTCTTTTTTATATTAATATACATTTATATATAATTAATGAATAGCAATTATCATTATTATGATTAGATAATGATACAATATATCGTTAAAATGCAATAATATAGACTTTAATAACAGATCTATTTTAGTATTTTAAATTATTTTCACTATTCTGATTGGTCAATAATGTATTTCTCTATGATAATTGGTTACATTTGACCTATTTTTAAAAATATTTATTTACATTTATTTTAACAGATTTATTCCAATATAATATTTATAAATATTAACGCTATTTTGCACATATAGTAAGGAAATAAACATATATAAATGCATCCTACAATCTAAAGCCCCAACATTATTTAAAATAGTTCCGTGGTGATCAATGATTTGTAAACAAAATTACGTTATAATATAAATGTTATTAAAATATTAAAAAATAATTATAATAAATCATAATTTCAAAAGGATTTACATTAAGTATATAACTATATATTAATATATATATATATATATATATATAGAAGTATTAAGTCAATATATGTTTGGAATTTAGAAAATATCTATTAAATATATACCTTATCAACGAAATTATGATATTTGATATATATATATAAATATATATATAAATATACTTTGAATATTGTACCAGAATTATTATGAGAATATGGAAAAGGTTTAACATTATGTTATTTATAACACGTTGAATAACTTTTATAAATGACATTTTTCATATTCTCACAACAAATTCTGGTATAACTATAATATAATATCAAATATATAGAATTATGTATGTCCTTTATCTGAATAATTAAATAATATTATATATATATATATGGGTGTGTATGTTTTAAGAGTGGGTTTAAACTATTATAAATTCCTAATTACAATCAGTAACTTTTAATTTATTTATGAGGTAACATAATTTTACATAATGTATGTAATAATATTTTAGCAAATTGACTAATATAGTTATTTATTTTAAAACTACAGTATTTTAAAAATCCAAATAAAATCTTAGATGATATTTAGTATTATTTTTTAGATACCTTAGATTATTAATATATAGTTATCGGATTATTATAATATAGTGAAATCTTAAAAATATAAAAAGTATAATCTTAAAAATATAATAGAGTATAAAGTTAAAATATAATGTTCGTACTATTATAATAAAGTTAAAGGTTAAAATAAAGCAACCGAATAGATGTAATAAAGTTAAAATATAATGTTTGTACTATTATAATAAAGTTAAAGGTTAAAATAAAGCAACCGAACAGATGTAATAAAGTTAAAATATAATGTTCGTACTATTATAATAAAGTTAAAGGTTAAAATAAAGCAACCGAACAGATGTAATAAAGTTAAAATATAATGTTCGTACTATTATAATAAAGTTAAAGGTTAAAATAAAGCAACCGAACAGATGTAATAAAGTTAAAATATAATGTTCGTACTATTATAATAAAGTTAAAGGTTAAAATAAAGCAACCGAATAGATGTAATAAAGTTAAAATATAATGTTTATACTATTATAATAAAGTTAAAGGTTAAAATAAAGCAACCGAACAGATGTAATAAAGTTAAAATATAATGTTCGTACTATTATAATAAAGTTAAAGGTTAAAATAAAGCAACCGAACAGATGTATAAAGTTAAAATATAATGTTCGTACTATTATAATAAAGTTAATGGTTAAAATAAAGCAACCGAACAGATGTAATAAAGTTAAAATATAATGTTCGTACTATTATAATAAAGTTAAAGGTTAAAATAAAGCAACCGAACAGATGTAATAAAGTTAAAATATAATGTTCGTACTATTATAATAAAGTTAAAGGTTAAAATAAAGCAACCGAACAGATGTATAAAGTTAAAATATAATGTTCGTACTATTATAATAAAGTTAAAGGTTAAAATAAAGCAACCGAACAGATGTAATAAAGTTAAAATATAATGTTCGTACTATTATAATAAAGTTAAAGGTTAAAATAAAGCAACCGAACAGATGTAATAAAGTTAAAATATAATGTTCGTACTATTATAATAAAGTTAAAGGTTAAAATAAAGCAACCGAACAGATGTAATAAAGTTAAAATATAATGTTCGTACTATTATAATAAAGTTAAAGGTTAACATAAAGCAACCGAACAGATGTAATAAAGTTAAAATATAATGTTCGTACTATTATAATAAAGTTAAAGGTTAAAATAAAGCAACCGAACAGATGTATAAAGTTAAATTATAATGTTCGTACTATTATAATAAAGTTAAAGGTTAAAATAAAGCAACCGAACAGATGTAATAAAGTTAAAATATAATGTTCGTACTATTATAATAAAGTTAAAGGTTAAAATAAAGCAACCGAACAGATGTAATAAAGTTAAAATATAATGTTCGTACTATTATAATAAAGTTAAAGGTTAAAATAAAGCAACCGAACAGATGTAATAAAGTTAAAATATAATGTTCGTACTATTATAATAAAGTGAAAGGTTAAAATAAAGTAGGCATAAAGATATAAAAAAGTTAAAATAAGAAATGTAAAATTATAATATATTAGCAAGTTATTATATAGTATACATACTATTATAATGTTTATCATCATGACATGCATACAATAAATTAGTTATCAGTATTATCAATGTTTTTATTTAATTATCTTTAAATATTTAGTCACCTCTACATTAAATAATAACTCTTTGGCTAACTTCGATATAATCCAATATATATATATATATATATATATATATATATATATATATATATATATGTATACTAAACTTATATTATATGTGTATCATAATTAATTGCATATTATATTTGAATTATTTTATAAGGAACGTATGCACTAGAGAAATAATAATGTATACAATTTCGTAATAGGTATATATACCATATAGCATTAATGCTGTTGAATACATATGTATAGTTTATATCCTATGATTTATATTATGTATCATACATTCAATGTATGATATTGTATTACATTGTATGTAACATAATTATTATGTTAATGTATCCTTGTATGTATATAGTTTACATTATGTAACTTACTTACTATGTATATAAACATGTGTACATGTATGTGATAAAAGTGTAACACGTAATATGTTTATCTAACAAATAAATAATATGTATTAGTAATATAAATATGGCGCCTCTAAGACATAATAACATTTTATAATACTCACGGTTATAACATATATTGTATTATTCAGATAATTAAAATGTATTTAATTAGTCACTTATTGAAAGTAAATAAATATAAATGTTGGATATGATTAAATATAAGCAGTTTATTTAATATATATTGTTTTTAAAGTTTTAATAATTTATAAATTAATTTTATTAATATTTCAGAATAATATTATATTAAAATACGTTATTTCATTGATATTGTATATATTTAACTTATTATTTTTATTTAAATATAACCTTTATAAACTTAATAAAAGTATATATATTAATAAATAGTTATACCATTAATTTAAATACTTAAACGTGATGATTTATTAAAATATTTTTTAAATATAAATTAATTTTATTAATATTTCAGAATAATAGTATAATAAAAGTCGTTATTTCGTTGATATTGAATGTTTTTAACTTATCATTTTTTAAGCATATACTATTTAGAAACTATGAGCAAAGTATATATATTAATATATAGCGATATGCACAATATTAATCCATAAAAATTAAAATCTAGTATAATATTTTGTTTATTTACATTAAACAGGCGGGTTTATTTTAAAATTATCGGCCTGATTCTACGCCATCTTAATTCAGTGTTCGGGCCTGAGGTTATAGGAGGTCTTGATGTTGATGGGCAATACAAGTCAATGTTATGATCCAATGACAATGTTATTCAATTTTATCAACTGGTCTTATTTTTTGTGTACTGTCAAAGATATTATTTTATTTATTTATTTAAATCAAATAGGGTTGGAGGTTAATTATGTCGGTTTTGAAGGTTTTTGGAGTTATAAAAACTGGTTATTCATACATATTCTTATTTAAAAATTGTTTGAATATATAAATATATCATTTCCAACATTACCATATTAATCGTATTAATAATTTTCAATATAGGATATTTTAGACGTAATTATATAACAAATTTAATTTAATTTGAATTATTCAATGAATACAATTATTTAATTATAATAATTTTAGTATTATACTCCTACAACATAGTGTATAATTGAATGATGCATACAATACTCAAACACATACATATTCTTTACATTTATAGAAATGTATACTATAACTGTTAAATATCTATAAATCATTTATTAAATGTTAAATATATTTAGAAAATAAATCCAAAAATTAAATAAAATCTACATATAATTTAGAATCTAAATTATTTAGATTTAGATTTGAAATCATGAACCATAGTAACTATATATTTATAAACTTAATGTTGATAGTTCTAGCTTTACTTAAATGATATTCACCTTTGTATAACATAAAATAAATACAAAATATGTTATCATATTTAATTTTGGTTATCAATTGATTCAGTGAAAAACAATTAATATACAATTACATTACTATATATTTATATATTATAGTTGTATAAGTCAAGATTGCATAATTTTATTTTATATTATAAATCAAGTACATAAGTAAATAAAAACATAAGATAATTTTAATTAAATTAATTTATGCCAAAGCATACTAATGATGATAATAATTACTAAATTAGTATCTATAAAGTTTACTACCTAAATTCTACATTGGATATTTGATTATTAAAATAAATGAAATATTCGATAATATAATTAAAACATAATTCAATCTTAATTTTAAATAATATTTATGACATAATATTATAAATTATATAATTTATATCTCAACTTACTTTTTTTCATAATTTATTATATAAGCATATTATTTTTAAGTTTGATTATAGTTTAGAACTTCTAGTGACAATTTTATATATAAAAACCTATAAATATATATTGCATGGCTGGATATTAAAAGATAATTTCTAGACACATATATTTTAATAATAACCTATTTTATATATACTTATATTATTAAATAGTTAATACTGTATATATATATATTTATAGTATACAATTTATATTTATTTTAGACGAAATTGGGCTGTATTTTTTGTCAAGAACGAATATGTCATGAATAATATAGTATATGCCTAATAATCCTCCAAATAATATATAGTACATATACATTATAATAATAAATGATACATCATTTTGGTTTTAGAATTTTGTTTGCTTTTGATATTTTATTTAAATGTATAATACAACTATGTATATCATTTTGAAATTGATATTTATAAATATCATTTTATGTAACATAAAAATAAATTAAATTATTAAAATATATATATATATTAATATATGTTATAGACTCTAGTATTATATATATATCAGTTATCTATTAATTATTGTTAAATAATATAATGCTACTTTGTTTATTAAGGTATTCATTTCAATTGAACTTTTTTTTCAAATAGAAGATAAATATGTATTACAAATTTATTTAAAATAAGTATTATTAAATTCAGAAAAGTATATACGATTACTATACTTTCTTTGTAAGAGCTTTACTATGAATCGTATCTCTTGTTAACTTTGAATTGTTTTACTCCAGGAAATGCAGTTTTACAAAAGTCTGTCATTCCTGTGTCATCAATTGATTCTCGTTCCTTCTGGAGTTAGTGCCTATATTTAATATAAAATCAATTCTAGATTACTCACTATACTGTTATGTACATTACGGTAACTCGTGTTGATATCGTACTGATCTCGTGCTAAGTGATCTGGTGTGCGCAGCGTAAATTCTACTATTTATAAAAAATAATATACATTAATATGTAGTGTCATCGTTCATGAGATTATTGGTATTCATACATTTCAATACAACAATGCAATTATAATGTGTATTGTTTAACTAATAATTCACCTTTACAATTGGAATTACACGATTGCTTAAATACTAATCAATAAATCAATTGATCAATACATTGATATTGATTATTACTAGAATATGAATAATAGATGTTATAAAACTACTACATTAATTAACCTATGTTTATATATATAGAGTATACTAACCGAGCAAATAAGTTATGGAAATTTAGGTGAGATTCTTATAAAATCAATGGAAAATTATCGTTAATTCAAGGGAAATTTGTACTCAGATTTCTCCTAATATTTCTTTAATATTCCTTTAATATTCAATATAGAGAACTATATATTTCTCTATTATTTATATATATATAGAAAGAGTGTTCTTTTATTATATAATTTTATTGGAATTGTAATAGAATTTTTACTTTTAAAATTTCTTTAAATATCTAAAAATTCTATACTTTTAATAAATAATTATTAATGACAATTTTCCTTTAAAATTCCTATAAATTTCTAAATAATTAATGGAAATAATTTTCTGTTTCGGCGTCATTAAATTACTATTATATCTAGTTATTTCCTTTAATAAAATAAATTTATATTAGCTTTGATTTCTAATGCATCAACATCATAACGTAATGCAACCCTACCAGAACAGGTAAGCCCCCCTGACAGAAGTGGAACCATGAGGGAAATGACTGACAATGCTGCTAATGTAGTGTTTGTCAAGGAAATCTTTAAAGGTATATTGAACTGTCGCTCTTAGCATTATTAACTTATTCGTTAGACATCTGACTATGTAATTTGAGTTTAATGTGGATTTAGTAATTAGATATATATATTGTTTTAAAATATATCTAATACAAAAATCAATCAATTGATACAAAATTGTTTTTAGTAACAATTCATTAATATTTAAATTATTTTATTAAACATTATTGATTACTCTATAATATAACTGATTAATGATGTAAATATTATATATATATATATATATATATATATATATATATATATATGATTTAGTTTATATAAAATTATAAATTATAAATAATCAATATTTCCCATCATTAATTTGTTAACATCAAATATAAACATATATACGTATAAGTATACTATATATATATTATCATTTACTAGTGATATAACAATGCAAACAAGGTGTGAGTGAAGTAGGTACACCGGTATCACCATCACCACGGTAACACCACCATCACCACGGTGACACCACTATAACCACACGCGCAGGCATGGGCATCACTCTGAGTATGCTGTTCCGCGAACCAGCCACCCTTAACTACCCTTTCGAGAAGGGACCCCTTTCACCCAGATTCAGAGGGGAACACGCCCTCCGAAGGTTGAAACCCGCATGACCTTATTGACCTATCATGTCCTCTAATGCCAACATTGCATCACTTTATATCATATATATACATATATATATATATAGACTCCTTTTGATTGAACTCCTTAGATTTATATCCAGTAAACGTTTCAAATGAAACATAGTAATTTGAATAATTGTAGTAATAGTGTTTATAGTGTAAACTATTACAAGAAAACTTTACTCACTATATCATATCACGATTTACTTACTCAAGAATGAGCTGTATACGCACTGTGACACTCATATATATATATATATATATATATATATATATATATATATATATATATATATATTTGTATACACTATATATATACATATATTTATATATATATATATACATTATATAGGTTTTGGCATCAATACTATGTGTACCGCGGAAATCAATCGGAACTAATAGAATTAATACATAGATAATACATAGTGTTATATTTAGGTCAACAAACAAAGCATACATAATTATATTATGATATATAAGTTATTTTAATATACGATATACTAATTATGTGATTCCATTTCATTATTTGACTGTTTATTATTATTTATGTATACATTATGAATTCTTCATTAAAGTAGAATGAATACCTAGTAGATATATAAGTATATAAGACATACTTTTTAGTTATTTCATCGTCATCGAACATTACATACTCTACATATGTGTATATTGACACACACACACACACACACACACACACATACACAGATATGCATCAGGAGAGGAGAGGTGTATCGCCTGCAAGCTATGCGAAGCTGTCTGCCCTGCCCAGGTGAGTGTCGAGTTACGGTGTATTATGTGTGTTAAGTTACGTTCAAGTTTACATTAGTCATCTATTGGTGAAGCTGTTTTACAAAAGTAGAATTAGGTTTCAGGTTAAGTTATTAGGCCGGTCAGCGCCTATAGTTTTCATTACAAATTTGTATGCGCAGCAATTTTTAATGTAAAAATGGGTGATAATGCCTTGAAACCTTATTCTACATTTGTGTAATATTTATGATATTATATTGGTTGTTATTCTTTTAACTTATGAATTCCAATCTTAACTTTAACAATAATTTATTAAATGATATTAAAAAAATAATAATAAATTTAAATACATCGTATGCAATACTTTATTACAATTAAATAGACATCAATATTATGCATTAACTATAAACATTGTCATTTTGATCCAATTGTGAAAATATGTAAAAAGTATTTAATAATTTTAAAAAAATATTCAAATTACATTAAATTAGATTTTACTTGTCATCATCTCTTAGATCTATAATTAGCATTGACTGAATTGCACCACACTTAACATGTACATCTTTAACAACTTTTACCCGTTATCCTACATTCCTTACCCCCGAGAGAATGATAACAACCTCCATAATACGCTACAACCGATAGTAACCATGATCTCGCGTTGCTAGGCAATAACAATAGAAGCGGAAACCCGAGCTGATGGTTCCAGAAGAACGACGCGTTACGATATCGACATGACTAAGTGCATCTTCTGTGGCTTCTGTCAGGAGGCGTGTCCAGTAGATGCCATCGTAGAGGTCAGTTCACACACTGTAGTCACGTGACCGAGAACTATTGTTATCCTAGGACCATCCTTAGCTATCTCCGTAATATTCTATGATCATATTTACCATTATAGATATAGCTAAGGATTGTTCTAGGATAATACTAGGACAATATTTACCATTATAGATATAGCTAAGGATTGTTCTAGGGTAATACTAGGGCAATATTTACCATTATAGATATAGCTAAGGATTGTTCTAGGATAATACTAGGACAATATTTACCATTATAGAGATAGCTAAGGATTGTTCTAGGATAATACTAGGATAATATTTACCATTATAGATATAGCTAAGGATTGTTCTAGGATAATACTAGGGCAATATTTACCATTATAGATATAGCTAAGGATTGTTCTAGGATAATACTAGGGCAATATTTACCATTATAGATATAGCTAAGGATTGTTCTAGGATAATACTAGGGCAATATTTACCATTATAGATATAGCTAAGGATTGTTCTAGGATAATATAGGATAATATTTACCATTATTGAGATAGCTAAGGATTGTTCTAGGATAATACTAGGACAATTTATGATCTCATAATGACTAGCCCTGATTATCTCACTATCAGAGTAGTAAGTACAGATGATTGATTTAGTTCCATCTGTGATGTATTCGGTATTATATATGTTAAACTTGTATCGTGTTTGATATAAAGTCATTTATCATATTCTTAAGTATGTGTAAGGTTTAAGCTGTAATATCATAACTATATCATAACTATATCATAACCATATCATCTAAGCATGTAATATCATAACTAGTTATATACAGAATAAGATATACATGGGCAACAACAACAGAAAATATTTATATTAGTTTGAAGCCCTTTAGAAGTAAATATTATATAAATATCATTATAATTTAACAGAAAACAATAATTAAAATTCTTCTAATAAATATTATTATTATTATATATATAAATTATTTTATTATACATTTTGTTTTGTTTAATATATTTAAAATACTCTCTTATTTATTATTGAATACATATATGATTATTAAAAAATGTTATTGATAATATCAATCAGACAATATTAATTATATCTTTTAAGAAGATTTTGAATATTTATAAAGTTAATTACTTTTTCATTTTTCTCTAATAGTATATAAATTTATATAAGTTATATATGTTAATATAAGTTTACACATATAAAATATATTGTATATTTTTTCCAAACTTTATATATTATAAATCATAATATAATATATAAAATCCATATAATTAGTGTATTATCCTCTTTATTTATAATATTATATATAAGTACATATAAACAATGCATATACTCCGAACATCATACACGTAATAACGAATGTACGTGTTTATGGGTGTACGGTTGTATAACTTATATAACATTATAATTTAATTATATAAAATAATAATGTTTAAAAAATGTATGTATATTTTCTACAACGATTGCATACATAGATTTCTATGTATAGATTGAGAACAGCCCTTTATTTATGATTTATATTTATATAATAAATTGTTACTCTGTATATTTTAAATTAAATTAATTAGATATTGTATTATAGTAATTATACGCACATAAATACAAGATTATATATGTAATTGATTTATAAAAAAATAATATCATAAATTATATTTAATTAGTTACATTAATAAATTAGTCTACATATTTAATTTATGATTAATTGATTTTATTTATAAAATAACACTTCAATAAATCTCTATAGTAAATGTTACATATTTAATTGTAGAGTTTTGTATTGAAATTGTAAAAATTGTAAAAAATTAGTTATTATTTATAGAATTATATTTATATCACTGTATTAATATCATCAATAACATTTATTTACAACTATTATATATATATATGTTTCATTATAATTTAATTTATCCGAATTTGAATTAAAAATTGTATATCATTTTTGATTTTTATAATTTTGAAAACAAATAAATACAAATTACATTAAAAATATATACATAATTAATTATTAACTAAAATATGGTGAATTATCTTATAAATGATACCGATTTGTTTTGCAGAATATATAAATATTGTGTAGAAAAATTCTCTTAGAATTAATCTTTTAATGAGTAATCATTATCTAATTTTACTTTAATAATATATTTATTATCCGATAATACATATCAAATATGTTTATATATATATTATAAATAAATGTTGTAAAAATATACTGAGAAAGTTATCTCTAGAAAATAGTTATTTCATATAAATGAGATGTATGTATAGATAAATAAACATTTCGCTTTGATAATAAATAACGTAATATATCGAATAACAATAATGCGGAGACTTCGCGAGTTTGGCAATAAATGTACGCGAAGAATCACATAATAATAGAGTGTTATATATATATATATATATATATACATAATAAGTACGTTTTCCTTACACTTTGGCTTCGCGAGATAAATCATTGATCGATCGATTGATATACACCCATCCCGTACGTAGGCATACACATATATATATAAAACACGTATAGTGGGGCGTTGTAATGAGCCCTCTCTCTCCGTTGTAGGGTCCTAACTTTGAGTACTCCACTGAAACGCACGAGGAACTCCTGTACAACAAAGAGAAACTGCTCGATAACGGAGACCGCTGGGAGGCTGAGATAGCCGCCAACATACAAGCTGACTACCTGTACCGATAATCTCGTCGTAGTCGTTGTATTATAGACTACCCCCGCCCCACCCCACCGCGAGATTATGATGATGTCATAATCATTACGTCATCGTCGTCGTCGTGGTTATTACTATCGCCGTTGTTTTTGTTTTTGATTAAAACTCGAAATAAATGTATATACATGTGCGCGTGCGATGTTTCATTGAAACATAGATAATAACATTTATAGGTATATATGTATGGTTATGTACATTGTGATGGTTCGATGACAAAAATAACATAGAAAGTGACCGTATATATAATATGCGTGTATAAGTATAAGTAAGATATACGAGTAGGTATGTTATTCTGTAGCGGAATATCGTTGAACGTGGTTTACCTTTCGCACTACTACCGGAAAGAGGTGTTGTATCTTTAGATTCGCGGCCATCTAATTTCAGGCGCTAAGTTTGGTTATCGAAAACACTAACGTCCATTGACCTCAATAATACGCCGTCGTTAGTCCGCCTATACTCACGACCTTCGCTATAAAAGAGAGATAGGGACCTCGTAAGCTATGTAGGATTATTTAAAATGGGTGCTATTGGTACGTGGCTCATCATTAAACCGCAACATATCAGGTTTCACGAGGTAACCGATTCAAAATGTGACTTCGCGACCTCTACTATAAAACAGATACGGTTATATCATTAAATTGGTGGGAGTGGTGGCGGTGGTCGATGTGCTGGTTTCACGACGCCGCAGATTCAAAGCTCGACCCGTTGCCGCTACTGTCCAGAGAGTTAACGGTCAGCAGATTACGGCCTTCGAGAGCCTTCTGCCTCCTGAGTCGAGTGCGAGGGTTCTCTGACCGGTCAATGGCCGGAATGTCGGCGTCGAACTCTTGTAGGTTCGTCTGCAGACACTTCACGAGCCACACCCTCATCTCCAGCCAATCGTTGTCGTCTTCCTCCTGGGGGGCGGGCGGAGTTTAGAATGCGTTCAAGTTATGCAACGGTTCATGCTAATGGTATGATTTTGTAGCAGGAAATATGTACAGGTGGACTTTTAATTAATAGGGATATATCAGAGCCTATATAGCTTAATACATTTCATGTACGACATTAGTTCGTCCATCTTTCCATTCTATAAAAATCATATTCTAATTATTTGTAATTATATTTATATTTAATCTTATCTTAAAAGTTTGTGTTTATTATCGAAATTCGAGTATGTTATTATATTTAAAATATATAAATCATTAAGTAGTATCCGTAACTAATGTATATTAGTAACTAAGGCTATATTATGTAATGTGACAAAGTGTAGTTGATAATGATTCACATATTAATAGTTAATCGTGTATAGCGTGAATTATGTTTGTAAATCTATATTACATTATGTTCATAATGATACTAATGAGTCATACCGGGTGGTCCAACGAATCCAGAAGTTGTAACTGTTTCATGACATCGTCTTTTGTGTTTCTTTCTTTCCTTTGTAGTTTCTTCTCCAGTTTCGTTCTCAATTTACTTTTCGCCTGATGATAAAGAAAAGTTATTCTATATTTAACTAGGATTATAAGATCAATTTTTATTTGTCTCAACTTAATAGAATAACTGTGTAATTAATTAAGGTAAATTTACAAATATATCAATACATAACATTCCATAGATTTACTAATTTTATGAATTATATAATATAACTTTTATATGCATACAAATTAACACTACATTATATACACTTAATTAAGTGTATAGGATAGGTTTTATTATTGAGTTGTAATGTATTACATTATTATTAATTATTTATTTATATAATTACAATTTTTTAAATATTTATTTATATTATAAGTACTATTACTCACATGATTGTCACAGGTGATACAACTTATCACTAGTTTATTCTACAAATTTCTAAATATTAAATATTAGTGTTATAATTTCACTATTTAATAGGAAATGGATATTTCGATTGTACATTTATATTATATTTACGAATTTATTTTTAATAAATTATAATTCACTGAATTACACTTGTGGATAATATTTTAACATTATACATAATTTAAATATATTACCCTTATATTTGGCGTCACCAATTAGATGTTTAAAACTAAACCCATAATGCCCGTCACGACAATAGACAATAACCTGTTTAGCCAGCGTCGCCGGAGAAACAGACGAACTAGTCTCCCTCGCTATAGCGGTATCGTTTCCGCTGTGCGCCATTTCTGACAAAGAAGCCAGACACAGCGCCATCTGTTGTTGACTTTGATCCACCTTCACGTTGTTGTACAGATTCGATAGTAAGTCGGGGTCAACGCTTTTCTCTGTGAGTAATGATATTTAATAATTAAGATTTAATAATAATGCATAGAATTTATTACATATTTAAATACACGCATATGATGACAATATATAATGACCAATTATTAATATATATATATATATATATATATATATATAAATAAAGATCATATATGTTTCTAGTGTCTATAATCTATAATTAATCCTTCTTCTTCTCCAGACTTTTTCTACAGAAAAACTACTTTCATTCATAAATAGAGTGTGTCTACATTGTAATAGACACCTAGACCAATATTCGTTTGTCTAGTGGAGTAACCTACGCCTGAATTCGATTATCTTAATGAATGAAACGTTATCATTAACCAATCTCTCTGTGTGACACCTACAATGTAACACCTATAGGTGTTAATCAATATGATCTATAGATTATCTATGTATTAATGATCCCACACCTACAACCTCCGAAAACTCTACCAAGAAGTTGATGGCAGTGTTTAAACCATTAGATTATAAGGTTACAACGTATCGGGTGTTTCATACAACTACTCGAGTGGTCTACCTTTCGTAGCTTTAGACACGTAGCTATAGACACGTATATCCCAGCTAACAGTAAGAGCAGCATAATAGCAGCATAACAGCAAATGCTAGAGCCTCACATGTTTACATTGTGCTATTATGCTGCTATTAAATGTCTATTATGCTGCTATTATGCTGCTATTAATTTATAATGATATTATGCTGCTGTTATGCTGCTATTATTATAATAGCAGCATAATATACATTTAAAATTAATAGCAGCATAATATCAGCATAATAGCAGCATAACAGCAGCATAATAGACATTTAATAGCAGCATAATAGCACAATGTAAACATTTGAGGCTCTAGCAATTGCTGTTATGCTGCTATTATGCTGCTATTATGCTGCTCTTACTGTTTGCTGGGATGTCCTTACGGGTATACCCTATTTACTACACGCGTAAGGACATCATAAAGCGTGTTCACTGAATACGCGCAACTATAGTACCACGTGCATATGCACTGTACCACGTGCACTCTTGTATGCCACGTGACTACTGGTATACCACGTGGTGTATCGATTATGGTAAATATGAATTACAGGACCGAGAGCGATAATTATGTAAATCATGCGTGTACACACACACACACAACTAACACAGCACACACACACACACACACAACTAACGCCGCACACACCTAGTATCCTATATACGAGATAAACGTGTTACACGCACGTGAGGCGCTATTGTCACGTGTCGGCTAGGTGACGTCATTATCGATAGTGACGTCATCGCGACGTAACTCGATTGATCACGTGGTGGTCGCCATCTTGTACGCGCGCGTGACTACGTAAACAACGGTAGGTAGCGTATATCCGAGGACACGTGTTTGATATCACTGTCACGTGACCGAGGTTACCGTGATGGCTACTGTGACGTCATAAAGGCTGGGCACACGTGACGTTACGTATACACTGTGACGTCACGTGTATAGAGCCTATATGTCGTCGCAGTAACCATCGGTAACTGTGCACCGTAGTCGCTAGGGACGATGCAGCAGGGGGGGCGGGGGGGATATGTCCCGCGCCACTTTAAATCTAGGGGGACCTCCTATGTATTGGTACCCCCCCCCCCCCACTTTACCACAACATGTATTTGATTGGTTGGTATCCCCCCTACATACACACCATCGTTCCAGTGCCCCTAGTATACGCGTATATGTTTTAGTAGGTCGCAAAAAAACTACTCTTTAGTAATATATGTTTATAAATATATTAACTAGAAATATTCATATATTAAAGTAGAATTCATTGCGAGCGCCTAGACATAAGAGCGAATTCGCTCCTATGTCTATGGCAAGCGCACACAAAATGATATATTTACAAAGATAAAGGAGTCGTATCCACAATCGATTACAATTATCCACAATAGCATTACTTCCTATACACATTACACATTATACTTGTACTACATGCTGGTTGTTAGAAGTGTTTTTAAATGGTTTATATTCAACATGTGTTCTTGAGTAAAATTATTTATTTTAATTAGTCTACTATTTTGGTCTATCCGTATTTAAAATTTAACTTGGTATATCATGGCATTCTTTAGCTCCTGAAGCTAAAGAAGTACATGGGTATATAGTCAATACATATATCACTGTTTGAATATGTACTACTACAAATATAAGTTGTTTGAATACTACAGATATATCGTAGGAAATAAATATCTAAGTCTTCTATATTAATAATGGTTTCAAATCATTGATTTGGGAATGTGGTTCTCAAAGGGTTTAGCCGAATATGTAAATACCCGTAGTCTGCGTTATTGACGTAGTAATCGATGTCTACGTAAACATCTACATTGGCCGACATACTTATTTATATTAAGTATATGATTTGTTATTAGGTACATATATAGATATAAACAAGTATAATTGTCGGATATATCTGTATCATTAAATGTAACAATAACACTAATTATTTTGGTAGAAATATTTATATATTATATATTATATAGAAACTGCGCTAACAATAGAGTTTAGTTAAATAATCAATAATTCGTTGAAGTCTACGTATTACGCTTGGGGGGAGAGGGGAGGAGAGGACAGACACGCATACACGTTACCGCATCATTAAATATTGATATCATCATCACTGTTATCATCGTATTGTGAAGTGTTACTTGACGTATCCGACGTCATGCATTGTCAACTTAGGTCATCGTGTCCTTTGTCTATGTCCTACGTAGTGCATTAGGTGCAGCGTGCACGCACTATTCAGCGTAGGCTATAGACTATGCTATAGGTATACCAAATAGGTAATGTGTACGTAGAACATTGAAAAAGCACGTAGATATAGCATCCGACGATCTGAATACCAGTAAACTCGGAACACTTTTGAAGTGAAATTCTGACCACCTTTGAATAAGAATCGGCCCATTTTAAAATAACTATATATATACTTCTATAATATGGGCTAAAGCTTAACATTGGTCCTAGTTGTCTTCAAAAGTGGTCCCAGTTTACCGGTACCCGATGACCTATGTATACAATGTATGACGTCGTGAATCACGTGTCTATGCTTCACTATATTACGTTTACGATGAAGATAATGATGATATTATATCAATAGTTAATGATGCAGTAACACCTATGTGTTTACCCCCCAGCACCCCCGCCAGCAGTTATTCATAAATATATGTTCCCTATAGGCAATACGTTATTACTAATAACTATTACTAATATGAGTAGGTACCCAATAGAATGTTAAGTACTTAAGTACCAATCTAGTGTATTTATTGGAGAGTACGCACATCGTTAGTATAAATTACGAGATATTATATGTTACTATCCTCTGATCATGCATTATATTTTCTATATTGTATTTATTTCCGGACACAATCAACTACTCAATTCAATTATATTCAATATATAAGTAATATTTATATACACACCCAAGAAATAAGTACATACGAGTACCTAAGTACCTAAGTACACTCATAATACGTATACGTAGTATACTATAGTGTACACTATTCACCTGGTGGGTAAAATTAGAAATGCTGTAACATACCTAGGTATATATATAGCTGTATATTAAATAACGATATAATTATGTCATAGGTATTTCAATTATATATATATATATATATATATATATATATATATATATATATATAGTGTTAGTAATTACATCATTACACATTATATCGTATATAGTTTTGTAGTTTTATAGCATCCACATAGCATGATATACATGTCAGAATAGGAAAAGCCTGGGCCGCACTAAACCAAATGAACAACATATGGAATACAAAGTTATCTAAAAATCTGAAAAGAAACTTCTTCAGAGCAACGGTAGAATCCGTTTTTGTATATGGAGCAATTACATGGACTTTAACAACAACATTGGAAAAAAATCGACGAAGCCCACACTGCATGCTACGGGCCGCTCTGAACGTATCATGGAAAGAACATCTTACCAACAAAGAACTCTATGGCAAAACTCCAAAAGTAACTTCTTCGATCCGTGAACAAAGACTTAGATTCACAGGACATTGTTGGAGGAGCAACAAAAAGCTGATTTCTTCTCTAGTTACCTAAACATGGTAAACGCTCCCGTGGACGTCCAGCAAAAACTTTTATAGATAAACTCGTCGACGATACCGAATGTAATGTAGACGAACTGATGAATGCGATGAATGATAGAGATGAATGGAAGTTACGTGTTAATGAATGCCGAGCAAGCTCGACCTGGTAAGGTAAGGTATATCGTATACACCTATCTGGATGTGTATGTGGAAATACACTGAATGTGTATGTGTATAGCAAAGATTTTCCAAAGGAATGATATTGCACTCCCTATCTATCTCGAGTACCTTTATAAATGTAAATTTAAAATGAATCTGAACATTAACACTAGATGGCGAAATAGTATACGACATATTATAACATGTGATAGTTTAATTAAGAAATTAAGAAATTACTATACATAATTCTTATTATCTGACTAATACCGCTAGATGGCCATATCGAATTATTAGGTTACACACATATACACAAGTGCAATATCTTTCCTTTGGAAAATCTTTGTTTATAGTATAGTGTACTACGTATGCTATATATATAATATCGAGTAGCTATGTTCAGATGTTATTTACATTGGTTATATATATATAATATATTTTATTTCGTATATAATTACATATATTTACTTATAGGAATTATACTAGTATTTTTCATCAACTACTATAATGTACAATAAACGAAAGTAAATATTATATATATATATATATATTTCGTATTTAATTATACTTATTTATAATAATAATTATACTTATATTTCACCAAACATATTATTATGCTGATCATTTTTCTCAGATGTGAAATAATCAGCATAATAATTGTCGGTGAACAATACACACATACACATACACACACATATATATATATATATATATACTAATACCTAATAGATATTAAATACAAAATATATAAAAATAGTCTCCTGTCCGTACTAATATTATTATCGGGTTTATGTATTATTATTGTATATTATTATTATCATATATGATCAATAACGTACACAGGTATACCAAGGATGTTTCTAAAGTGGGTAACCCACTACAATTGTAGTACTTAAGTATTTCCGGAATTCTAATTAGAAAGTAGTTTTCTAAAAAGTTGTAGTGTTACCCCCTTCGAGTATCGCAAAAATATATGGGTATACTATATATTTTGCGATACTTGAAGGGGGTAACACTACAACTTTTCAGAAAACTACTTTCTAATTAGAATTCCGGAAATACTGTAATCCATATATAGTATATATATATACTATATATGCAAATACATCGTATTATGTATAAACATACAGTATATCATCATGTATCTATATATGGTGATAATATTACATATTATATAATTTGTATATATGATATTTATTATAATGTGGTATTTATCCGACTATTTATTATATATAAATAATTAAATGAGTTTTTCTAAAGTGGTGAACTAAATAAAAGACACCGATTACAACACTTCCATTGATTACATAATAACACTACTTAGCGACAATTAACCTAACCTTTTAGGTACCTTAAGGTATTCCTTGTATAAATAAATAAAACATATAATGATCCAAATGCGTATAATATATATATATATATATATATATATATATGCTAACCGTAAATTTATCATACATATATGTTTTATAAATAAGGATATATAAATAAAATTCGTAATAATTATAATGTCATTCAAATGTGGATATATTCAATTAAAATATCAGGGCAAAATGTCAGACTTTATCATTTCCAACTAAAAGTATAATACCCGGGCAAAGCCGGGATGTAGCCAGCTAGTATATATATATATATATATATACAGGTATACCTTAATTGATTACATAATAACACTACTTAGCGGCAATTAACCTCAAAAGTATACCTTTAATATCACCCACGCTATTATAATAGCTCCTACTAATGAACTATAGTTCACTATAACCTATAGGTCGCGGTCATAACATATCATTAAGTGTATACGTTATACAGACCTATTATAATAGCGTGGGTGATATTCGAGGTATACTTTTGAGGTTATTATTGTCGCTAAGTAGTGTTATTATGTAATCAATACGGCGTACAATTAGCCACAAGCGTTTAAACGTAGCCAGATGCAGGGGTATACACCGGTGTTACGGTTAGGGGCGCTGCAACAGGGGGCGGGGGCGGGGGATATGTCCCCCCCCCACCCACTTTAAAATATAAGGGGATCTCCTATGAATAGGTCCCCCCCCCCACTTTTCCGCAACAATTATTTTGATTAGTTGGTCCCCCCTACATACAAGATCCTTCCAGCGCCCCTACGTATACCTATAGGTATACCTATATGAGAATACCGTATACAGATATAACATATACGTATATATATACGGAAGAGGGGACAACTCTACATTAGCGTGGGTTGTACCTTTTACGTTAATTGTCGCCAAGTGCCGTAATCAATGGATGCATTGTTATCGGTGTCCTTGATTTAGTTCACCGCGTGAACGATTAAAGGAGTTTGCGAAACGGATGAACTAAATAAAAGATATCGATTAAAATGCCTCAATTGATTACATAATTACAGTATTTAGTTACAATTAACGTTAAATGTACAGGGTCCCACCCACGCTCTAGCGTACTATAGTATATATAGTATATATATAGTATATATAGTATATATATAGTATATATAGTATATATATAGTATATATAGTATATATATATAGCGTATATATAGTACTATATATAGTATACTATATCGTTATTCTTATCGACGTCAGATGATAAGAGGGTATACCGACATTTATGATTCATGTTACTTCTATGTATACACAGAGGAAACTAAATATTCTACCTTATCGTGTGTAACACGTTCATGATCGTATTCATAATTAATTAGAAATATCCATTAACTATAGTTAACGTATACGTTAATATATATATTTAATAATATCACCTACTTTTTATAATTTTAAATAATATTTTTATTAATTTTATAGTATACTCAGATTTATTTAGTGTTATTTAATGGAATACTATAGTATGCATACCATATCACTATAGTATACTATATATATATATATATATATATATATATATATATATATATATATATATATATGATTACGATGATATAGGGGTTATTTTGATCTAAAAAAAGGCTCATGTAGACCCTTTAGATCGCGCGTGAAGAAAATAATAATACGATAACAATTAGATAATACTAGTACGTTGAATATGACACGATCGATTATAAGTAATATAATATATATTATTATTATATTATCGCTAAATTATAAATATTTAATTATAATTCAAAATATATATATTTTGAATTATAATTATATATTTTATATACACCATAACATTTCGTATACGCCATAATATATTATATAATAATTAATATTCAATATTTGTAATATGTACACAATTACATATCGTATGCGACCAGCATTACTAAAACGGATGACACAATAGTATTCAGCATAGAAATAGGGCAAACCGATATAATTATGTCACTTAGTCGCAGGTCTTTGATTTATAATAAAAATCAATAACATATAAGCTTAACAACAATTAAGTTTAATAGTTTACTGATAAAAGTATAAGTTTATTAATAATTTGTAATTATATATAGTTTATCATTATGTATACATAATATTTATATATATATATATATATATATATATATATATACAGTCAACTCCCGATACGCCGCGCCGTAGTCCGCGGACTCGCAAGGGACCGGGAAAAGTGTCCGACTTAGCAATATGTCCGACTTATCCGAGATTAAGAATATAATGTAAATAAGACATGAAATGCGCAGCGTGAATTAAATGGTTACCGAAATATGGAATTATGCAACAATAAACAACATAAAATGTTGTATTCAATAATATTACTTACTAACATTATAATATTCATTATTTAAAGTAAACATTTCTGATAATTTATAAAAAAAGTCCGACTAATCCAGTATACAAATCATAAAAATGACTATAATATGTGTCCGACTTATAGAAAAGTCCGACTTATCCAATCCAATTTATCCGATTAATTTAACATGGAACTAGATACAAATCCAACCAAACCAACTAAATGTGTCCGACTAATCTAGAAGTCCGACTTATCCGTAGTCCGAATTACCGAGAGTTGACTGTATATATATATATATATACTTTATATAAATATCTATCATTTATATCAAAAATAGTAAATAAATCATAAACGGTTTGCAGTATTTTGGGGATGAAAGCCTAAACAGACTCATTATAATGCAAAAGATTACATTTCTATAGTTATTGCCGTAGTTTAATAACACATAAAGTAATAAATATCGTCTGCAGCAAAAGTATTAAATTCAGCTCGCGCGTGACCGGTGCAGTACCGCAGTACATTATCCGTGTACGCCTGCGCCGATATCCGCCGCTGGGTGGCGCTTCCGTTTAACGGCGCGGTGGTGGCACGTGACTAAATTAGATTAGGGGCCGCGCGATCTTCCCCCGCAATGACGCGGCGCCTCCCCTCCCTCGGTTTATCTCGCGAGATATCTCGGCGTATCTCGCGAGACTCGATTATAGGGTCACGTGGACCGCGATGTGCGCACTCCACACGCTTTCGCTCCGATGTGCGTGTTACTATTATTATTAGTTACATAACGATAGCTTTTTTTGAGCGATATTATAAGTAAACTGCATGCAGTTTGGTGCACCATTATAAATAACTTGTCAATCAATCATCGGCAGGTTATTAGGAGAAAAACAATACAGGCACTTGATACCTACATCATATATTATAGTGAGTATATATATATATATATATATATATATATGATTATGATATTAGGTTTATTTGCACTAAAATAGGGTCATGTAGACCCCTTCGCTCGTTCGGGAAGAAAATAATAAGAAAATAATAGTAATACGATAATAATTTAATAATAATAATATACATTGAATATACCATGGACAACAATAATATAGAGGAAATTATATATATATATATATATTTATATATATATTTATATACATATATACAAGAATACAAATGTAATTCATAATTAAATGTTTGCTAAATCATATAGTAATAGCATCGCTTGTCCTTGATTATAATATAATACACATCACGTACATATAGGTATTAATATACATATATGTACTAATATTGACATAGGAAAATCAATATGTTACTATTAATAGATTTTTAATATCCTGAAATTGGCATATTATAAAATATTGTTGAGGATATTGACATATCGTGATATGATACTGAACTCTAAACTACCAATTGTTATGTTAATATCCGGGAGGGTATATATATAAATATAAGTATATATATATAATGTCAGGAGGTATCGAATCAATAAAGCGTATCGCTTTCATTGATCCTCCTTAGACGTTGTCTATTAACTGATTTCATTCATTCATTCGTATAAATAAATATATACAGTCAACTCTCGGTAAGTCGGACTACGGATAAGTCGGAATTATCGATAAGTCGGACACATATAGTTGGTTTGGTTGGATTTGTATCTAGTTACATGTTAAATTAATCGGATAAGTCGGATAAGTTGGTTGTATAAGTCGGACTTTTCTATAAGTCGGACACATATTATAGTCACTTTATGATTTTTATACTGGATAAGTCGGAATTTTTATAAATTATCAGAAATGTTTACTTTAAATAATAAATATTATAATTTTAGTAAGTAATATTAATGAATACAACATATTATCAAAGATTTTCCGAAGGAAAGATATAACACTTACGCGAAATCGTGTAATTCGAATTTGTATACAAAATACCCTGGTGCCACCTATAGCGGGTTACTTTTAGAAACTATGCGTTGTTTATAATGTAAATTCGTATTTAACTATACACTTTTAAAATGTTAAATAATATGCTTTAAATTAATATTTATATGATGAAAACTAAGTGTTCATTACTAATATATAACAAACAAATATGATATGTATGTTTTAAATGCTATAAGTATATATTTAGTGAGTAAAAGCTAATTTATATTGCATGTAATTTAATAGAGCAATGAAAACATTGTTGTATGAAACAGAGCCGAACCTAAATCTATTTCAGTGATTTCGATACTACTGCTAGTAGCGGTTGGGGCTATTACTAAATTACGTTGCATGCATAGGGAGTGTTATATCTTTGCTTCGCAAAATCTTTGATATTATGTTGTTGATTGTTGCTTAATTCCACATTTCGGTAACTATTTAACTCGCGATGCGCATTTTCACTTATAAGACATGAAATATATGACATATACAAGACATATATGTGCATGATATTCTGAATCTCGGATAAGTCGGAAATATCGCTAAGTCGGACACTTTTCCCGGTCCCTTGCGAGTCCGACTTATCGGGAGTTGACTGTATATATATATATATATATATATATATATATATATATATATATATACATTATACATTTCATTATATTTCCATGAATTGTACACAAAACTAAGTAATACTCTTATTATATGTTAACATTTATATAATTTGTATAAGTATACTTACAGCCTATTGGCTGATACCCCTGTAAGGATTCCCTATATGCGCTAGTGGGCGTATGTGAATCTCAGCCATGTTATGTACTATAATGTAGAATTTTGTTATTAATAATATGTGGAGGCATATATATATATATATATATATATATATTTATATATTCATTATATATACTATTAATGCCACTGATAATGAACTAATAAACGTTTAACATATTATAGTGTGTATTTATATAAATATGGATTATGCTATAATTTAAAAATTATAATAAACCATATTCTAATTAAAGTGTACTTAAATAGTGTATACAATATATTATCACAAGAAATCTGTCCTGTATATCTGCATTTCTAAATATAAACTTAAATATAATCATATATATATATATATATATATACATTTCTATAGATTATTTACAAAGATTATTTATTAGATCACTAAGTATACTATATTATACTACACATAGTTATATCTATAGATAATCTATAGCATGCATGTCATCACCATTACGTAATATGTGCTACGCATAACCGCCCACGTAAGATGCTGTGTGTGCGCATGTGATCACACACACACGTGTACACATACGCATGTGTGTACCCATACACGTCTTACTCGACACATACGATACCGCAATATATATATATATATATATATTGATGAAAATTGTGCAACGCTCGACTATCTCTGCTCACTCTGAATCTGCTTTCTCTGTGGTAGCTCCAAAATACTGGAATTCTCTACCATATGACATTAGGTGTTTGAAATCCTTGTCACTATTTAAATGTAAACTCTCCACGCACCTATTAACATTGTAACCTACCCTCCCTTTTCCTTTATTTTTATTGTACTTTATTTATTTTATTTTTGTTTCCTTCTCATGACGCCCATAACCACCACGTGATTTTGTAGTCAATAAAATATTTTAAAATAAAATAAAATAAATATATATATATATATATAATAATATCAGAATTTAGGCATGACCAAGGTAATCGAAGAAGCGCAATGCTTATCTATAGATAACACGACTCTTGTCGTTTACCTGAATATATATATATATATATATATATATATATATATATATTTACGTATTAAATAGTTGTTTTAATTAATTATTAATACATATTAATGTTCATGAACGTGTTACATACACGGATATAGCATACGATAAGGGATGATCCATTGAAGTAAAATTAGGGGGTTGTGAGTTATAGGAAGATAACGATACTATCTCATCTCATCGTTATTACTTATCTTATCTTATCGTCTTACTTTTATCAGCCGACGTTGATAACTATACGTGTACACGCGCGTCTGTGAAGGCATTGTAATCGGTGTCTTTTATTTAGTTCATCCGTTTCGCAAACTCCTTTAATCGTTCGCGCGGTGAACTAAATCAAGGACACGGATAACAATGCATCCATTGATTACAGTATACTTGGCGACAATTAACGTAAAAGGTACAACCCACGGCACGGGTCCCACGCTAATGTAGCTTTACCAGCCCCTCTAACACACCACTGTGTATACCACCGTATGTGGCTACGTTTAAACGCTTCTACTTATACGGGTCTATAGATAGCGTATACTTATACCTTATATATAATTATAATTAGCGATATGGTGTGACCGTGACCTAGTTCATTAGGAGTTATTATAATAGCGTGGGCTGCATACAAGGAATACACTTGAGGTTAATTGTCGCTAAGTAGTGTTATTATGTAATCAATGGCCGTGTTGTAATCGGGGTCTTTTATTTAGTTCACTCCTTACGAAAACTCATTTAATTGTTCACATATATATGATATATTTATATATATATATAAATAGTATAATCATATATTCTCTATTATAGGCTATCATCATATATAGTAACATAATAGTATATAGTATGATCAAGGACATGTCCTTGGTATGATTGTATCCATAACTTTCTATACAAATGTATTTTATTAATATAATAATGATAATAATAATAATAAAAAAATCCACATAATATATATATATATATATATATATATATAATATATTATAATTTATAACATTTATAAATAATCAACATGAAATATAAAAAATTCACATAATATATATATATATATATATAATATATATTATAATTTATAACATTTATAAATAATCAACATGAAATACACGATATATGCATTACGTTAGAGTCACATATTAAAAAAGGACATATGTTAAGGACATATCACGTGTTCGACGACCCCCGCGTGACCTCAACGATGTCCTCCGCACCTACACGGTGATAGTTAATGTATAGACACGCGTGTCATTCACAATAGCGATAATAGATTGCATTCCGTTATACCGGAAACACGCGTGCGCCGCTAGTTTACCGTGGTCGCCGCATCCGGTACTATAGGCAAGGACATGCCCTTGCTACAGTATCGGGTCGTTGTAGCCGATACGGCGCATAACTACTTCCGGAATAACTAGCCACGTGATTAAGCGTGATACGCCTGCGGGATGATTACATCATCAGGTTGTTACATAATCAGGGCGATGACGCAATCATCTCTTTTATGTGTTTGTAAACTGTAGTAATCAATTATAATGTATATATATATATATATATATATATATATATATATGTATGTGTATGTGCGTATGTGTGTGCGTATGTGTGTGTGTGTAGCACATTACAAGTGTGTATTGTTTAACTATAATGGTAAACTATTACTCTGACTACTTCGATATTCGTCGTACTGCAGTATTCACAGTATAATTTGTAGAGTGTAAAATAACATTGTACACTGTCAACTGTACTCTGTACAGACACGGTACAGTACGGTGTAATGTATAATGTACATGGTACAGTGTACATTGTACAGTGTACAATGTACACTGTACAATGTATAGTGTATACACAGTGTATATTGCGTAATATACTTCGTGCATGTAATTCGTTAATGCCACCGTGTATCCGCGAATGTATGGTAACGGGAATGTAAAGAATCGTACAAACACGTAGCGCTATTCATATAATATATAACATTATATACGTATACGTCATATATAACATTGATCGACCTTCAACTGACTATGATAGGCTATGTCCTCGTGTGCCGTCCTTCAATCACCACTGATTTATAATCATGAACTTAATAATAAATAATCAACTGTTCTTCACACCCATGCACACGGCGTGTATTGCACAATGTATAGTATAGGGATGTAAACGGTTACACTTTTTGATGTTTCGAAACATTTGAAACATCAACTTCTCATGTTTCGAAACATATGAAACGAAACATTTTTTCCAATATAGATGTTTCGAAACATTTGAAACAATTTTTAGCATGCTTCGAAACATTTACAGATCAAATATATATATGCATCTTACCTTTATTTATCAAAACAAATATGTATTATAGTATTATAAGCCAGTATCACACGGTAAATTGACTAAAACAAATAAACAGGTATTAGTTTGTGGGTGTAGATACCGTCGTGATATTAATATAGGTATTAGAATAATATTTAGAAGTGATCTTATATAATTTTGTATAAATAAATGACCAGCTCTCATTAACATTATGGATGTCTTAACATGGGAACGGCTTCGAAGGGACATTATAATGTATCTATAGAGCTATATGGTTATAAGTGAAAACGTTATATAAGTTTCTGGATGAAATGGAAGGACTCCACTATATAGAATAACAATATTATTAATATGGCTTCGAAGCTTTACTATTATTTTTAGAATTTTGAAGCAAGTTAAAACTATTCCCCTTATTAATGAAGCTGGTTCAAACTTTAGCATTATTTTACAAATGAAGTTTACATGAACTTTGAACTATACATTTTTTTTAAGTGAAGCTTCGAAGCACCAGTAGTTGGGTTCATTTCGAACACTAATGTAAGGTGTAATTTATATAACAAGTATAACAAATTATAGGAAATTTGATATAGATATAGTATAGAAATATATAGAATTTAAGTTATAGAAATATATAAATTTAAAAAAATTGAATACATTCAGATAAATAAAGCCGATAACATATATTATATATAAATAGAAATATTTAAACTATTTAATAACATTATAACCAAAGATTTTCCGAAAGAAAGATATAACACTTACGCGAAATCGTGTAATTCGAATTTGTATACAAAATACCCTGGTGCCACCTATAGCGGGTTACTTTTAGGAACTATGCGTTGTTTATAATGTAAATTCGTATTTAACTAAACACTTTTAAAATGTTAAATAATATGCTTTAAATTAATATGATGAAAACTAAGTGTTCATTACTAATATATAACAAACGAATATGATATTTGTTTTAAATGCTATAAGTATATATTTAGTAAGTAAAAGTTAATTTATATTGCATGTAATTTAATAGAGCAATGAAAACATTGTTGTATGCAAACAGAGCCGAACCTAAATCTATTTCAGTGATTTCGATACTGCTGCTAGCAGTGGCTGGGGATATTACTAAATTACGTTGCATGCATAGGGAGTGTTATATCTTTGCTTCGCAAAATCTTTGTTATAACTACATATATTGATAACCCATGTGTGAGGGTATTATATAATCGGGAGTATCACTTGGTACTCTAAATCTATGGTTGTATACATATTATATAATTATACAATCGGGGTATATTATTATAAAGAGTATATTTAAACATTAATTATTAGTGAAAAAAACTAATTTAATTTAATTATATAGGTATAGCAATGATATTTTAATTTTGTAGCTAGAATAAAATTATTAATACCATTGGAAAGAGGATGACAAAGTAATATAAGTTTCATATTTTACTTTTTTGATATAATTAATAATAAAAAAGTTATGGTTAAGAATGGCCAGATTTGAGGGTAATAATTAAGACAGCTATTACATAAAAGTAAAAGTTACAAATATTTTGATCAACTAATATTCAATATTTTTAACTTCAAAAATTAATTCTATTATAATATATTTATTATTACAGATTACAGAGCCAAGAAGAATCAATTTATGTTAAGCTGCTAAAGATTTTCAAAATATTTCACTGCTGTGTATATTTAACTATATCATATTTATTTTGTACATCTTTTTACATTTTATCTGTATATTTACATAGAGTATGTTATACATTATTTATGTCAAAGGTGCATGTTATAGTTTAGCAAATATACTTTACATTATTTACTTTATTCAATTATATTTTGTTCTTAAATAAAAATAAATAAATAAGATATATGATTACTAAAGGTGTGTTTCAATATTTATTTTGGTTTATAAATAGATACGTTTAGTTATAATATGTGAATACAACAACATAATGATATAACGACATTACCACAAATGTCCACGATTTCCTACGAATTTGAAATATATCTTGAACATCAGTATTCAGAACCAACCCAAATAAGCAAGTATATCATCTCTATATAATATTAATAAATTAATATGGGTAAATATAAAATTTTAAATAATATAATAATAATTACCATATGAAGAAGTACTCCGAGTTGAATTTAAAACTGTTATCTTTTCATACCAAGTCTCCAATAGCAGCAGTAGTTATATCGATATCCTCTTTAGTCTCAAATGGAATACATCTACTATCTGTAATGAATAAAATTGAAGTTAAAGGTAAATCATAGATAATTATTAGTATGATAATTCACTATGTAGATAGATAATAGACAATTATATATACAACATTATTAGATTATTGATGGATCGATAATTTACAAAATTTAAAATTTGATTTATTTTTCAATAGTTCTTTTCGAATTACAACATACATTAGTAATATGAGATATTGGAATTTTATTTATCCAGTAGCGTGATTTTTTCATGAACTATATTATTTAATTTTTCAACTAAATTTAAATTATCACTTTCCAATTGTTTATTTTAGTATTCAAAAATATTAATGCCTTCTGTAAATTTGTAACTCGAAATGAAATTAACTGTTCATTATACCGTAGAGGTATTTTAGTGAATATTTCTGTCATTCTTACAGAATTCATTATTCACACTAATCGAAAAATATAAATCCAACATTATTCCTGTGCATGTTATATGTCCTGCATAGTCTACGTGATAATCCTATTTCAGTTACACGGAAACTACGATTTAATGTTAGTTTTTGTAAACAGTAAGCAACACACATACCATTCTTAATAAGGTATAAAACATTACCAACTTTGATGTTTGCGAGAGGGCAGCGGTACTTTTCTAGAAACTTCGTTGTCATTTTAAATATACTGTAAGGAATTTAAACAGTAATATTATATTAAATATAAAATAAATAAGATCATTATTATATAAATATATATATATTTATATGTATTAGTATATAAAAAATCTTTATACCATAGCTATATTAGGTAATGATATATATTTAGTATATTTTATATTATAGTAAAATTAATTTAGTATATTTGATAATACAAATGTATTAAAAAATATGAGACATTCCGAGTTTAATCGTCATTATTTGTATTACTAAATATATTAAATATCTAAATGTTTGATACATAGACTAATATTAATCTAAATTAATTACGATTTGTTTCCACAATTAATTTGATAAATCATAAATTAATAATTCTATTTTACAATTTTAAATGATATTTTTTTATTTATTACCAACTATCTATATTATTTATAAATATAATTTTCTAATAATTATTTAAATGTATATATTTATATTAATTAGTGTATGATATAAATTAAAACAATAGTTATATTATTTAATGATATATATTTAATATATTATATATTGAATATTTATAGAAATAATTATTAAAATTTGTTAAATCGAGTTAGATTAATTCAGTATTTTTGATAATTTAAATTTATTAAAAAATATGAGACATTCCGAGTTTAATCGTCATTATTTGTATTACTTATCGAAATGTTTGATACATAGAGTCTATGTAACATAGAATAATATTAATCTAAATTAATTTACGTAACAATTAATTTTATAAATCATAAATGAATGTCTATTTTACATTTTTAAATGATATTTGTTGTAAATGTTTACTAAATCTACATTTATTTACACATTATTTTGTAATGCTTATATAAATTATTAATTTTATAATTAAATAGTCTATAAAATAAATTAATATAATACTTATATATATTATATTAAATATTTAAACAAATAATTATTAAAACTTGTTAAATCGATTTAATAAATCACAATTATTTTAAAAATATATTTAAAATGATTGATATTTTTTTAACGATTTTAACGATTTTGAAAAATCGATTAAACACTCGATATTAAACATTAGTGTATATATTATATACCATAGGACATCTAATTTAATAATCTATATAAATATATAAATAATAATAATAAATATATATTTATTTTTAAAATAAATAATTTACTAAAAAAAAGCACATGTACTTACGCGAATCCTTAAATTGAAATGGAAACCCCTTGAATTTTGGATTTACTTTTATACTATTCGTAGAGGATGTTGCACTGATTATAAATCATTTTAATTGGTTTAAAAATATTTATTAATTACTATTTTACATGAGTTTGAAAATTACAGATATTTTGGAAATATCAAATATTTACAAGTATAATTAGAATAAATGCTATGTCTATGGAAGTAAACATTAACAAAGATCGTGAATATAGTGAATACAAAAGACAAAATATTCAGAATAATTTAATATAAAAATACAAAATACATACCCGGTTTCAATAATGAATTCCCGGTTTAATTTATCTAATACCCGGGAAATTTGAACTGAAACATTTTTGTCTTTATAAAAACCCGTGAATTTACGGGTATACTAATACCCGGGAGAACCGGGTTTTCGGGTACCCGTTTACATCCCTAGTATACAGTGTATACTATACACTATATACACTCACTATACAATATATAATATACACTGTATATATATATATATATATATATATATATATATTATACACTGTAACATACTTATAGCGTGCACATAAATGAATATGGGAACAGAACATGGGTGTACAATTTACAATTATACAGTGTACATGATTGCACATTGTATACTGTACAATGTACATGTACACTGCAGTGTACAAACCAGATATAATTAGTATATCATAATATCACGTATACGTATACATGTATATTTCATATAGTATAATTTCTATATTCTTTGGTATACACTATATACGGGTGAATACACTGTATGCCATTATATTGTTTTGTATGTATAATGAAATACTAATAAGAATAATAATAATAATAATAATAATAATAATAATAAGAATAATAATAATAATAATAATAATAATAATAATAATAATAATAATAATAATAATAATAATAATAATAATAATAATAATAATAATAATAATAATAATAATAATAATAATAATAATAATAAAAATAATAATAATACCAGGGAGTGGTAATACTAATAATAATAATAATAATAATAATAATACAAATAATAATAATACCCGGGAGTGGTAATACTAATAATAATAATAATAATAATAATAATAATAAAAATCATAATAATAATAATAATAATAATAATGTTAATAATAGTAATACTAATAATACTTGTAATACTACTTGTAATAATAATACTAATAATAATAATAGTAATAATAATACTTGTAATAATACTTGTAATGATAATAATACTACTAATACTAATAATAATACTTGTAATAATACTTGTAATAATAATACTAATAATACTAATAGATGTATCACATGTGTTGTGTTTACAACGTATCTAGCGCCGTACGTGATAATACTACTTCCGGTATCGTAAAGCCACGTGGAACGTGGGCGATAATTGATTATTAATATATGCCCGAGAGAGAAAGAGAGTCAGGAGTTGAATGAATTAGAAGGGGATGAAGTGTGTGAGCAGGAGGAGGAAGAGTGGGTAGTGAGGGGGTAGTGAGGGAGAGTGTAATCGTGTACTCACTAATTATAGCCTCAAGAGATCTGCATAATGGTATTATCCGAAAACAACTGATATATTTGTAGTATGACCGACTTTATTATAATAATATTATATATTTATATTATGTATGTGTATATTTATATGTATATATTAGTATTGTAGTTTATTACATACATACTTAGAGATAGTTATATATATATATATATATATATATATATATATTACAATATTTTTATATTTATTTAAGTACAGTTTGTACTAGGGAATGATCTATAGACTGCTAATCCCTGATTGTCAAGCGTTATCCCCTATTATATTATATCAAAATGTTCAACAAATAAAAACTATTCGAGAAGAAGATCTTCAAATCAAAACAGGGCCATTCACAATGAACGAATTTATAGTAGTGTTAAAAAACATAAAGTTAAAGAAAGCTGCTGGAATAGATGAAATACCACCCGAAGTATTGAAAACAGGTCTATTCAACTCACATTTACTTATATTCTGCAATGAAGTATATAATCAAATAGTTATTAATGTATGGAGAAAAGGTTGTAACTTTCGTTCCCAAAAAAGGATATCTATCTAAAGTAGAAAATTACAGGGACATCACTCTATCATGCATAGCAGCTAAAATATACAACACAATGTGACGAAACATAATACAACCTAAAATCGACACAGTATTGCGCCCAAATCAAAATGGATTCCGTCAGAGTAGAACGACAGATGGACAAGTCTAAACCGTTCGTAGAATTATTGAAGGAGTAAAAGATAAAAATCTAGAGTCTAGTATTATTTTCGTAGATTTTTCCAAGGCATTCGATTCCATTGATAGAGGTAATATGTCAACAATACTAAGAACATACGGCATTCCCATCGAGACAATAAAGGTAATCATGATGTTATATAATAACACAATATCTTAACGGTTCGTTCCCCCGATGGAGACACAGACTCTGTTGATATCAGGGCAGGAGTATTACAGGGTGAAACTCTAGCCCAGCTACAATTTATTGTTTGTCTAGACTACGTTCTATGAACATCAATTTATCTTCATTCTAAAAATGCTTTACTCTACAACATTACAGAAGCAGACGATACCCTGCCGTAACAATTACTGATGAATACTATGCAGATGATCTCGCTATCTTTGCTGATACATGTGCAGATGCAGAATTTCTAATTCAAGTATTAGAAATTGCGGCCAAAGAAATCGGACTATGTATTAACTATGAAACGACTGAATGCATGCTTCTTAACTATAAAGGTATTGTAAAATCTCTTAACGGCAACACTCTTAAACAGGTGGAAAACTTCAGATACTTAGGCAGTGAAATTTCATCGACCGCAAAAGATTTGTCATCAAGAATTGGTAAAGCTTGGATTGCATTGAATACATTATATACAATTTGGAAATCTATTGCAAATCTATGGCTAAAAATGAACTTTTTTCGAGCTACTGTTGAGACTGTATTGTTATACAGATTAGTAATATGGTCTTTAACAAAAAAGCTTGAAAAGAAATTAGACGGAATATATACCAGAATGCTTAGAGCCATTTTAAACAAGTCCTGGCTTGATCACCCAACACATACTGGCTTACACGGTAATATCACCCCAATATCACATCTTATACGCTAAAGAAGAATTCGATATGCTGGCCACTGCTATAGAAGTGACAAAGAAATTGTAAGCAAAGTTATACTTTGGAACCCAAATCATGGTAAAACGAAGGTATGGCGCCTAACTCCTTTCTAGGTAAGCTGACAAACGATGTGGATCTGGATATTGGCGATATGAAAAATGCAATAAGAGAAAAAGGATGTATGAAAAAGAATTGTAATGAATGTTCGAGCAACCCAGTAAGTAAGTAATTACGTAAGTATATTATATCATATACGATATATATATATATATATATATATATATATATATATATATATATATATATATATATTGTATATTGTTAATACGATAGTAAGTATTAATAATTTTTCTTAATATTTTCATTTAATTCAGACTTTCATAATTATATAAATGTGCGCGCGTGTGTGTATATATATATATACTATAGTACATATACGTATATATATATATATATATATATATATATATATATATATATATATATATATATGTTTTCACCCAGTATGCACCGAGTATACTTATTACTATAGGTAAAACTATACATGAATATGTCTGCCGCATATATATATATATATATATATATATATTTATATTATATATATGTATATATTACTATACACCGAGAGATTCACATCGCGTGTGGTATCTATTCATCTGTATACAGATGTACAATATGTGTATATATGTATATATATACAATAATATAATACTATATTCGATGCCAGTTTACCTTTCACAAACACCCACTCATCCCTTGATTAATAAATCGCATCTCATCGGCTTTCATCCGGCTCGCCCACCGTCTATAATAACATTGATGTTTACCGGGAAATCTGAACATATATATTCAGGATATCCCGTTGAAATAGAGTACTTATCTTCTTTGATCGGTGGCGTTCACTTCCCACCGATCACGCCACTAATGCTACCGACTAATCCAGACGTAATACTTCGTAATTCACGCGTCTTCTATAAATAACACAGCACGAAGGACGTGTCCTTTCGATTAATGATTAACCGAGATTTTACGTAACGGAATACGTCTCGTAATGTATACCTGACGACATAGCGTAAAGAACGACGCAACGACCTCTAAATAACTGGCATTCAAAGGCATGTCATCGCGTATATATAGCACGTCGATGTTGTCATACATTATATCGCTCGTTAGGTTCTTGTTCACAGTGAAGTATATATACTGGTGTATATATACACTTTTTATACATTGTATACAATGTACATTGTACAATTTAGTAAATTTAGTTTTATTTAATTTTATTTAAGTTAATTGTCAATTGTTAACACACATATATATATATATACACATATATATATATATATATATATATATATATATACTATATATTAACAAGTACAATTAACATGTATATGCATACCAAGCACGCACAAAACACACGCATAATGTGCGTCGCACATACACCTATATATATATTATTATTATCAGATTTAGGTATACCCCCGGGTTATTGTAGAAGCTAAAGCTTATCCCGACAATTAACCTTAATTTTAAAGCAATTCCAAATAAACTAATTAATAAATTAAGAGTTGTCTGAAAGTCCAGATGAATGAACAATCCAAAGCTTGTAGAGCAATTCACCTATAAATGAAGTATCACGTGATTACATGATTGAGTGTATCACGTGTATATACACAATCATGTAATCATGTGATACTTCATCTACGACAATAGTATACTATAGTCGTACTATATGATAATTTGCATGCGTTAAATACACTACTAATGCAGCCATATAGGGTTTATAAACCCTATAAACCCGTTGAGTCTTTAGGTAACTAATGTATACATTAGTGATGTAAATGATGCTAAAATCTAAAGCATGATGCAGTCTCAGTCTCAGTTACCTAAAGACTCAACTCGGCTAGGGCTCGTTTGGCTAGAGTCTCAGCTCGGCTCGGGCTCGTTTTTTTCTTCCGAAAATGAAAGACTCGGCTCGGAATCAATAACCAAAAGTCTCGGCTCGGCATCAAAAGCACGGTATTATTTACACCAGTGGATAATATACAACAACTGTGCAAATCATACTTAATATATCGTAATATGGTTAACATTATTAGTACTATTGATTTATGCTAATATTATATTTGATAAAATAAACAAATACACGTATATAAATAGGTGATATAATATATTAAATGTATATGTATTAATATATATATATATATATATATATATATATATATATATATATATATATATATATATATATATATGTATTTTGCATATATTATATTATATAATATAAAAACTATACGTATACAAATAAGTGATATAATATATTAATACGTATTCAATATATAGTCTGCACGCACACCGCACGCACCGAACACGCACCCGTACCCGCACACCGCACACCGCACACGTGTCCGCCCTATAGGATAGTCACGTGTGAAGAACACATGACACAACACACACACACACACACACACACACGGGCACTATTGATCGCTGCTGCTGCTGATGTGTACTGCTACGGCGATATCGGCTATCGTCGGTACACGATATAGGTATACTATACGCTATAGTATGTACACTAGACACATTTCTATACTATAGTATGTGTATTAGATACATGTGTATACTATAGTATATATATATATTATACACATTTGTATACAATCAATATGACCTGTCATATACTATATATGTAATACTTTCTATTAACAGCATACTATAGTATTGAACTATTAACACCATACTATATATAGTATACCATACCATACTATCGTATACGATTGGATGCTTTGGTAGTGCATATATATATCTATATATATATATAATATATACCACAGATTTTGCGAAGACTTAGTTCTTTAGCAATATGTATATGTATATAGTATAGATATAGTATACATACTTAATGGAGCTACTCATAGAAACATCGAGCCATATATGGTAATAATACCAAAGCAAACATCAGTAATAATAATGTCATTTATCGTAACTCGATATATCTGCATATATGTGCACAATGTACATTGTAAATATGATTCATATGATTAAGAATATATTTAGTGTAGGCATATATATGGTATACATGAGTCATATGTCGTGTACATATATGTCCTAAATGGCATATATATGGCATATTACATGGCATATATGTCCTAAATGTACGTCGTATACAGTTTAATTATATATATATATATTCCATATATATATTATATATTATATATATGCATATATAGGGCATATATGCCATATATATACATATATATATATATATATATATATACATATATATATATATATATATATATATATATATATATATATCTATTTAGGACATATATATATGTACACACATACATATATGTACACGACATATGAATCATGTATACCATATATATATGCCTACACTAAATATATTATTAATCATATTGGTAATCATTATACATATATGTCATGTACATATGCAGTGTTTAATACTATAAATAAATACAATATATGTTATGTATAAACATGCTATAAACATGCTATATATAGCACATATCGCATGCCATAATAAATGTATATCATACATAATAAATAATGTCGTATGCCACTGTTTATTATGTATGATGAATGAAGCATCGCTATTTGTATACGTCACATCATGTGACTCGCATGTAATGAATGAATGAATGAATGAATGAATTCAGTTTATAGACAATGTCTAAGGAGAATCAGTGAAAGCGATGAGCTTTTTTAATTCGATATCTCCTAACAGTAGTGTAATGTCATATTTCATTATTTTCATTCATCATAATGCATTGGTATCATTTATATATATATATATATATATATATATATATATATTGGTATCAAGGGTATACCAATATGCATGGTTACATATGAGTATGTCTACATATACAAGTTTATGTAATACATATATGTATACTATGAGTAGATACTATAAATCCCGATATCAACAATTTTACGAAAATGTATCGGCAAAAATAAATCAACAAACATATATATATATATATTCATTTCGTTCCCATTCTCATAGTTAGAGTTAGTTCATTTGTTCGCTATAATTATTAGTAGTATATATATACTATTGGGGTATACTAATACTAATAAAATAGGTCTTAAAATAATATTTCAAGAAATCTTATATAATGGAGTTTAAATAAATTATTGGTTCGAGCCACCTATATATTAACTATATCATATTAAAACCACGGATGCCTTAACACGAGAGCGGATTCGAAGGGACCATTAGAACCATATATGGTTATAAGTGAAAACTTCATCTAAGTTCCTGGATGGGATGAAAGGACTCCACCAAAAATGTATATTTTTTAATTCTTTAGGTAGTATATTATAAGATATATATATATGTAGATTATAGGGCATATACGGACACTTAAGTATTACGTATCAATGAGTGAATGAGTATTTATTTTCCAGAATATTTATTAATAGACGGAAGGGTATTCTGAATATATAAGTAGCGTATGTAAATATAATGATATAATAATAATATGAAAATAAGAAATAATAATAATAAGGATCTAATACTACAATATTAATATCGAATATGTACATTAATAATGATAATATATTATTAGTATACTAATAACAATAGTGCGCATAGTAATACCTATGTACATCAAATAAAATAATAATGATAGTAATATAAAATCGATGTATTTGTAACATAGATTATTATCTTAATAATGTATACACGTATACTAATATAGGTATACCTAGCTATATATATATATATATATATATATATATATATATATATATATATATATATATATATATATATATATATACAATAATGTATACATGATATATTAAATACCTAATGTGGGTAAGTGTGTACACACTGTTAATATGAAGTATATATATATATACATATTATGTACTTAGTGTGGTTACGTTAAAGGTATACCTATAGGTACACTACAGTACACACCTAACATCACGTGTCATACCGATCATGTGACCCGAAAATAGCACGTGATGCTCATGAGAAATACATTTCTGAGGCATTTATTTAACATGCACGAAACCTATAGATTGTTTATGTTATTGTAATTATTGCATTTATATGAAAGATAGCATATAAAATATGTTATTATATTCAATAATGCATCTAAAATATGTTATTATATTCAATATAGCATATCAAATATGTTATTATATTCAATATTGCATATCAAATATGTTATTATATTCAATATAGTATAGCAAATATGTTATTATATTCAATAATGCATCTAAAATATGTTATTATATTCAATATAGCATATCAAATATGTTATTATATGCAATATATAGCATATCAAATATATTATTATGAATATGCTTTCTATTCTATACTCATACGCATGTATATATATATATATATATATATATATATATATATATATATATATATATATATCAGTGTTCATTCTAGGTTTCAGGGCAGCTACCAACACAAAATTATTATAAGGCATTTAAATATATTTTACTAAGTAAAATATAGGATGACATATTTGGGTAATTTTGCCATGTATTTATAAATTCATTTATGATAAATGATATATTAGAAGGACTATAAGCTTATATATGGGTATACCCTGAGGCAATTTAAACCTGTAACAATTGTTACTTACAAAAGCTACTTAAGTAGCTTTCTGAATTAGAGATGTAAATAAATAGCAAAATAAGTATTCGATTCGATTACTTATTATTCGTTTACAATTAAATGATTTACAAATTGTAATTATAATACATTGATATCAAATAATTCTTTTTATATTCAATCATTTGATTCATAAGATATTCAGATATGAAAAATGTGATCATCGAGTATTTATAATATTGAAAATTAGGTTGTCGATATGTTATAATATTGAAAATTAGGTAGTCTAAAATTAAAATATTGAAAATTATGTAGTCTAAAAGTTATAATATTGATATATAATATATCATACTTATAAATACTTAAAAATACTTATAGGTAAGTATATGAAAATATACAAAAATACCCATATCTATATTAATATTATTATATTATATATACTGGTACACATTATTATATATAATTGATATAAGATATTTTAATGTCATAATATAAATAATTAATTAGAATATATATTATAATTTTCTTGATTATTAAAATATAATAATTTGTTTGCACATTTTTGTTAATAACTTTTGTTTAAATATAAATTTAAAAAAACATAATATGCATTGTATTAATTAGAATGTATATTATAATTTTATTGATTATTAAAATATAATAATTTGTTTGCACATTTTTGTTAATAACTTTTGTTTAAATATAAATTTAAAAAAACATAATATGAATTGTATTATATAATTTAATTAGCTTTCCAGTGATACCAATTTTATCATAATAAAATCAATATAAAATATATCATGCTCATGTATCAACATGCAGTACGTACTCGTATGGTTGATTTTAAATTCAATATATATACTAACTAATAAGTAGTATAATACATGATATTTATGACTTTATCTTTTAAACATTATATATTGTATATAGGAATAATAATTATGATGAGTATGATAATTAATATAATAATATAATATTATTAAATATTGAATATTAATGTCATAATAATTTTAAATTTAAAAATTAAATTATGATAAGTTTAAAAAGTATACCGTTTAATTATTATGAATATAAAAAAACAGTGAACTTATTAATACTATTGGTGATTAAATGTTTCATTATTTATATTTTCATAGTTTTTAATATCTCTAATATCACTTTAATATTACGTTTTAAAATAGGATTTTGAATAAATATATTAAAATTACAAATTTTAAATAAAACAATCATGTGATTTATATATATTGGGAGAAAAAGAATTGGAATACAAATAATTATTGAATTAATTTTCATATATCATTATAAATATAAATTGGTAGCAAATTCACTACCCAATATTTAAAGTTTGCTACCCAATTTTCATTTTGGGTAGTGAATTTGCTACCCAATATAAAAATAGATTATTCTAAATATAGTTCAAGCAGTTTATTATAATATTTCATATTCACTTTGTATTTGAATCTAAATTGTTTGTTTATATAAAATATCAAATGGATATAACAAAGGGCAAATAGTATATATTCGCCATTATTTGGATTATTTGAAAAATAATGAATTTATCCTAATGTTATGACAGAAGTTATTCATATTCTCCATTATTTTAATACTTAAATAATAATAGAATAATAATAATGCATTTAATCGCCATTTTATAAATATTTATTGAAAATCTGCCATTTATTAAATAATAAATTCTTCAATATTTTAATACTTACATAATTATACATTTAATCGCCATTTTATAAATATTTATTAAAAATCTGCCATTTATTAAATAATAAATTCTTCATTATTGTATTACTTAAATAATAATAGAATAATAATAACACATTTAATCGTCATTTTATAAATATTCATTAGAAAACTGACATTTATTAAATAATATATTCCTGTAATTAGAGATATAACAATTTTAATTCATGATATTACAATTATATTAATAAGAACTTTATAATTAAACTTAATCCATATAATCATATATTTAGGGCAGCTACCCACAACATTAGGGCACTTCCCAATTTGGGTATCTGGGTAGCTCTAGAATGAACACTGATATATATATAATTCGTGTACCTATACGTACAATATACGTACGTTGTACATGTATGAATGAATGAATAAATGAATTGGTTTATTTAACCCGAAATCCGGTTAAAACACTGAATATAGAGAAAGCCCTCACTAGTGTATGACTATAGTCTAACATAACATAACGCGTGTATAACATAATATAACGAAAAACAAATAA